>JAECUM010019846.1:0-20304 GCA_016617855.1 Megalonaias nervosa
CGACTACACAAAAATAGGTCGACAAAAACATATTGCCACAATCTCCTACACGTCAATAAACGTACCCGTATTATCGATCGATAATTGACTGTGCTTGTATGCGAAACTTTGACTGGCTAACTCAAACAGCGCGAACGGTCATGTTGGCTGACAGTGGGGTGAAATATTTAATCTTATCTTAATTAGTATGTTATTCGTGAATATTTATATATATTCCTCCACATCATTGCTGGACTTTAAAAAATCATTCAGCAATAGTAAGTCGCTTGACATTTGCCAAACATGATAGGTATACACCGAGAAGTGCAAAACGTAACCCTCTTTAGTATATATCGAAAAATGGAACAGTCAGAGTATTTTTATTTATATTTAAGTGTGTGCATACCTCTGTCATGATCATTAGTTGTACTTTAGGTAATGTAAAAAGATTGTTTACTCTTGTCCCTGATTGTCATTTGTAAATAGAATGTTTACGTTGCAGAAGTTAAAGGCCATTCTTCTTTACAGTTAGACTACGTTTTTCCGTTGTTAATCTTCACATTCTATTACAATGTAGGTCAAGTGAAAATATGTATAAATAGGGATTTGATAAACATATAATTTATTCCTGTTTTAGGTCAATCTGAGGGAATCAATTTGTGATCAGAATCTAGAGTTGTGTTCGGATATAATTCGAGAGTCATTGGAGTTACTAAAGCGCTCATTTACTTTCAGGTTTATACACACTACTTTGGATTATTGTGAAATCATTCAAAGACATTCTGGACAGTGTCAACGTGTTACATTATGACATTCAAAACTTTTGGAATTCATTCAGAACATTCTATATTTGACTTGTGATAGAACATATAGGATTATTTGGGATTTAATTCACAATACTATAAGTGTCTATTGAATTTTCACTTTATCTTGAAGAGAAATAAATTGCTTGTTGGTTTTACTTAAAATTGTTAGTTTCGCTTTCTTTCTGTTACATAAAGTTAAGACCCAACGTCGTAACCGTATCATCCACCACCTCTCTTACTACTATCATATCACCCTGCTTTCATTTATTTTTTTAAATTTTACCTGCTGTATACTTGTAATATGCATTTCATACTTGCTCCGCTACTTGTTAAGTTGTTCTCTCCATGTGATTTCATTATACCACGGACAGGAACTTTCATGTTCTTACGAATTTATTTCCAAATGCAACTACAATATGTTATGGGAACAAAAAAGAAACACGTAGCGCTGTCTTGTTACCTACGAATTTACAAAATATTTAAAAATACGATGACTATTTGAAGTAATTATTATAGGATTAAATGATCATGGTTGGGTATTTATCGATGAGTAAATTTACCTAATCACTCACAAAGTAAACAAAGTCCGAAGGACTTTATGTTAACTTTGTGAGTGATTAGGTAAAATTTACACATCGATAAATACCCAACCATGATCATTTAATCCTTATAATTCCAATTTACTTCCTTTCTAACACCATATCTGCATATTTAGTCAAACAAAACATTCACTTTTATGATCGAAGTTTTTTTTTTTTCATTAGCCTCTTAACTGCAATAGAATACATAGCCCGATCTTCACTGTCCAAGATTCGTCGATACTTTATACAGTAATATGGGGAGGAATGTCATAGCCGGTCATGCCAGTGATACATTGTATAATCATTATTTTAATATATAAAAAAAATGGTTGTTACGGTTAAACCAGGATACTTCTTTTTTCTTGAAAATTACGCTTGCGTATGGCACGTGTTGTTATAGCAACGTTATTGTTACTTTCTACGCATTTCGATCTTTCAAAAGCAAAATCGTGTCCATTTTTAGTGAAATCCCTTGTTTGACATATGACCCTGACCTTGAATAACCGCTGCTGTAACAATGTTGTCTAGGTGAAATGCAATAATTTCCGAAGATTGGCTTTTAAAGCCTACCACATGCCTTCGTAGGGATGAGTGGTGTGTACAGGAAGGTCTGTGCAATTACATTGTTTTAATTTATAATGGTCCATTTTTATCTGTGGTATGTAAATTTTTATTGGAAATCACAGCAGTGGGTGGGTGAGTTTTTGTTGTTGTTGTTAGGGTGTAATGGGTTGATATAGATAAAACTTCACATCAAATGACGTGGAAAAAGGAAAACAAAAGTAGTTCGCAGAATTTATCGATGTGTAAAAAATCCCAGTTCATTATCACGTGACCGTTTACATCCAATCAAATTGCAGAAAACGCGTTCAATTCATAAAAATTTGAATTATTGTATAATAAATAATTTGATAAAGTGTCTGGCTCAAGGACGTGATTCATTTACAGAGCTATCGTTTTTATTACAAGCAGTTGGATACTGAATAATTTATTCAGACGCAGGAAGTCCTGAGATTTCTCAGAGAGCATCAGTGGATGAAAACTTTCACACTCCTCCATGTGCACGCGTCTATCAAAATATGATTTCTTTGGACAATTAAAATTGTGCAGTTTGGACTTTTACATGTAGGACATTTAAATAATGCACCTAACTGGTAATAAGGCATGATTTCATGACTGTTTAATCTAATGAGAAGCAATATTTTCATTAATTGTTAAAAATGAACTTCCAGAAGAACTTTACACTTGGTTGTACCATGGTGATAAGCCCAGTCTACGATTCAGAGATCTTTGTGCTGGCTTGGGAATGTAAAAGAGGCTTAAAGTAGCGTGGTTTTGAGAGAGAGAGAAATATATATTACAAACTCCCCATAATTCGCCTTCACATCAGTCCGCGTGACATAACAAATTGGCTATTATTTGCCTTCACACTAGTACGCGTGGTATTACAAATTGCTCAAAATTCGCCTTCACGCTATTCCGAGTGACTATATTATATGTACATTATTCGTCCATTGTACATATCCAGGTCATTTATTCATTTAATCTGTCTTTGTTTCAGCATCTTAACTTCAATATTGTAGTCGGGCAGATACAACTGATTTTCTTTCATAATAGTAATAAAACCAATAATTCAGAGCTTGCAAACATTTTATGAAATTAAATCTGTTTGAACTTTGCAGTAACTTTTATACTTTTTTACTCACATTGCTGGGCCACGTACATTCAAAATTGTTAAAAGGTACAAAACAGCGTGTGATGTGCAAGCGGTAAATGCGAGGCGTTATTCGTCTTGCGTTCTATGCTATATGTTCTCACGTGCTGTCTTGTCACGAGTAAAGCAATTCAGTAGAAAATGGCACTTTGTATTACTTTATTCCTCGTGACATAGGTGTAAGGCATGGTTTATAGAAAATGTCAAAATATGCACATTTGGTATCTGATCAGTGACCAAATATATGACCTTTAGAGAAGTTTGTGGTTGTAGTCTTTATCTCCGGCACTTCCCAATCAGATTAGATATGTAACAACAGGCTTTGCCGCCCCGCCCCCACCCCTCCTCCCCCAAATAAAAGAGCACGTGCACGTGTTTGGACAGAGTTTAGTTAACATTGGGGTGGGGGTGGGTTTTTTACATTTATTAATCAAATTCAACAAATTCGTATATTAAGGTCACTATTTATATCACCTATGAAGAAGAGTTCAGTAGTTAATGCCCTACGTTATGCCCCCACCCTATCCACATTGGTCAATAGCTCCACCCACTTTCATTAACATAGGAAAATAACTTTACTAATCGTAAAAAAACTGTAATTTTACTAATTTTAAGACTTACTGCTTTTAATAAGCCTAGCTGGGTTAAATATATGATCCAAATCTAATCAATACATTTTAAAAGTCATAATTACTACCTATTCTCTATATTTTTGTCTATTTCTTTTTTGTTAAGTTGCCAGTTTTTATTTCTGCGTGGTTACCTGTACTAGGTAGTATTATATAATGACTCAATACCTCACACCTGGTAAAACGTGTTTGCAAAAGCATTGATCATAGAGGTTCAGTGGAAAGGAAATGTTAACTTCATTGACATGGTGAAAGTATTAATTAAATACGGGATAATGAGTGTATATCCACACATTGAAAGTTTCTGTTAATGGAAGATTCAACCCCAACACCGATTGCCCTGTTACGAACCCTTTTTTAATCAGTAATACTTTTGCGTGTTGATGAACTCAACAAATAATGAACCTCGACACTAGTCATTGTTAAGACGCCTGCCTGAGCGCTAATAAAAAGATCAATATGTAATTTTCACGACAATCAGATAAAAAATATGATGTTGATGAGGGTACAGTAGTAGACCGATTTTGTCTGTACCTGATGCCATAGGCCAACTTGTTTACTTGTTTGCGACGACGAGAGAACAATTAAGTTATGATCGATAACCAATAAAATAAGAACCCATAACAAGCTGCCCAATTAATTGTGATACTGATTCATGTATTAAGCATGGATATGTATGACTGTGATCATAAACCGTGTTTGCGAAAGCATGTTGTGTTCAAAAACTTACACTTTTTACGCACTTGGACTCGGCTATTCGTGACCCTCAGCACGCAACCACAGACAGTTTTAGATTTTCGTTACGTTAGCTTTGGCGTAGCAACTGTTGATGATGTTGTTATTTACGTTTCTATGACCTCCGAAACTGTTTATAATATTGTTTTTTACGTGTCATTGAAGTAGTTGTCGTTAATTTACCTACATTTAATTGTCAGATGGGCTTCTTCCAATTAAAAAGCGCCAAATTTTCTTGTTTCTCCATTCCATACTGTAAATATTTAAAAAGTGGAAATATTACTGGAAGCATAAAGGAATTTTCGAATTCTTGCTCTTTTTCGCTTGGAAAAACGTCAGAAAATATGTCTTCATTTTTGTACTCTCAAATTACAAAACCATGATTTCAAACATGAAACCTTTAAGATACAGATGGTATAAGCCGACCTGTCATTATAAAACCTTTTATTAAGTTGGAGCTTTCGAATATTTCCCCCCGGATGGACTTAAACGAGGATAGCTAATATATGTACACAGAACTAATAGCTAGCTTAAATCGATAAGTGGGGTAGAAAAGTTGTGAACCTCCATTTTCATTATTGCTATGCAAACAAAGGTCTGGATGTTATAACTAAAAGTTAATGACTTAAATTTTTCAGACAACAAAATGAGTCCAAGATCACACTCTTTTTGACTCGTATGAGATGATCACCGTTCTTGTTTTCTTTTCAATAAATTAAACTACCATGCCATATCCAGCTTTGGACAAGGCAATCCACAAGCTCAAGCTGTGGAAATAAAAGGATAGAAAAAAAAATTACAATAGTTAACAGGTCACATTTTAGTCTACAACATTTTACAACCACACTTATTGCTGCATTTTAGTCGTTATCCTTTCAATGAAACTATCTGCTTGCAAATTTCTGTTTATGAGAATAGCTATTGTTTTTCTTTCATGCATGCTTTCTATTAATCAAGACTGAACAGTCATGTCCGAAATCCAGGCTGACACTGAAAATTATCCTTACAACAAAAATTGCACAAATTAAAGAAGCTATATGCACATTATTATTATGCGGAATGTGAAAATATAAATCTTTCCTTTCAATAATCAATGTCACGAATAAAGGATCACTCAAATTTAAAAAATATATGAATTAAATAATGCAATAAAATATAACAAATGTTGACTTTGAATAGTTTCTTAGATCTAGACTGAAAATCGATGTTTAAAAAAAATCAAGGCTGATAAAATTATTCTACCACTGAAAAATGGTTAAAATAAAGAAAAGAATTAACTGTGTATACTTGTACTTAATCGCCAATATTTAAAATTAGATGAGCTCTATGTTGAGGTATTTCCCTGTGTAACAAGAGGACAGTTCTTTCTTTAAATTTCCATTGTATGATTTGGAGTTTTTCCCCTGAAAGTTCGGAAATTTATATACATTAATACTATAAGAAATAAAAGGGAAGAAAAAGGTTTCCATAAAATAAGCCTTACATACCGGCATGTACTTGCTTATAAAACGAGTCCAACTGCACACTGCACAGATCCAAATCTGCCGTTGCATAATCCGCTAGCGTTAGCTTTGCCATCTCTATTCAGCCGATTTCTCTTTTGACGTCACGGATGGTATGACAAAATCCTACTACATACGCACAGTACGACATATTGAAAACGTTTTATACTGGGACTTTTGTAGATATGTTATGATTTGTTATGTCTATCCATCCATTCGTCCGTTTTATCCACCTATCAATCTATTATTCCGTCCATTAGCCGTTCCGCTTGTAGAAACTCCTTCTAGACCGTTACAGAAAGTGTAAATGATCCGATTTGGTATGATATTTCAATAGGATCATTAGCGAACAACAAAGATTTCAGATCCTTGATGCATTTATGGGATGGGGGATGGTAATGTTTTGGTTAGATTTTAATTACTTATGTCTCTAAATCCAGTTAAGATTGTAAATCCATTCTCATTAAAATCAAGATATGATAATAAGTTGATCTAGTAGGCACCGACAAAGACTGATGTTCTGTTAACATTTGGTATTCCCCCCCCCACTCCATCTTCTTTAAGTAACATATTAGAGAACTCACTGCATTTCGTGTTAGAGAGAGTTATTGTTAGAAAAGGTATGTTACAAATGAAGTTTGCGACATATACAAATCTGAAAGCTGTAGATTGATTGGTGAATCGAAATATCAGCCGAACATGGCCTCATGTCGGTGTCAGTCAGATTTCTGTTTTGTCGATATCTAAATTTTAATCGAATCGGAGTGTATTCTGATAATTATGTCTCGAGTTTTCATAAGCAAAGAGAAACCTTCGAAAATCTTCTGCTTCGTTTCAACTTCTGTATTTCGGAAAACAAAATATGTGACAAGCAGTTTATATATGAAATAAAGAAACAAACAAAAAAACTCAAGCAGAAAGGGAGTATTAAACAATGGAAGGCAGCTATTGACTGTGATGAGGATCGACCTGACCTCATACCCTAGCCTAGCCATCATATCCGTTCACTGATATATATCGGACGCAGGCTTGTGTTAAATTCGTTGTTTACCTTTTCACTTGTGTATCCTTCCGGTCCGCTAACGTGATAGCCGGTTTACACAATGCATTCGAGAAAATCCATCTGGCCCATTTGTTTCAAATACATTTTTACGGTTTGCTCAAAATTAACGTTTTACATGAAATGTGGATATGTCATAATGCGCGCATGTGTAGCAGAAAAAAAGGTGAGGGGTGAACAAAGAATGAAAATATGGCATGGAAAAAATACGCGTCTGTGGCGAAATGCATCTCTCCACGAATTCCAAATAACTAGAGGTGTGCGGTACTGCCGGTATACTAGTTTACCGCGGCCATTTTCTTCTGGTGGTACGTATCACGGTACTTCTTCTCTCTACCGGTACGTCGGTATTTCTCTTCAGTAAGAGATATACGGAAATTCACCCACAACCTTGGTACGTACCACGGTACTTCTCTTACCGGTACGTCGGTATTTTTCTTCAGTAAGGGATATACGGAAATTTACCCACAAACTTGTTACGATTTTAATGATATTAACTGCATGTCTTCTTTTTTCATAACTAAATAATTTTTAAAAATATTTGTTTACAAAGCAGCTGCATTATCACGAATTAATTTTAAATTTTACAAAATGTAATTATATGTATGAGCCTTTAATCACGGCGCATGGCACGTAGTGGCCAAACGGGAAGTTATAAAAGATATTGGGGTCCAGGTGAAACGTTTGGGGGAGAAAAAAAATCGGATTTAGAAAGAAAGAAGGAATTTTTAGTTATTTACTATCTTATGTTAATATAGTAAGTACATGCATTCCTTTGTAAGACTGCGAGTCGTCCTAAGATTTTAAGGACAGCACTTGTTTTCTGTTTGAATTTTTACACAATTACTGAAGCCCACTGAATAATTTCTCGTTTGTTGAACAAATATGTTTTATGTTTACTTGATGTTTACTGGCTCTCTCTGATAAATATCTTGCCCGGATGTTGGCATCCCCCTCAAAGTTTCCCTGTCTGCTGTATCGAATAGTACAGCTAGCTTTCCAATATGCTTTTTAAATTTAACACAATGCGTCAGGTAAAGTGCAAGCTTAATCATCCCACTTTAGTTACAGCTTTTAGATTACAATTTATAAAATTCTTAACATACACAAAGCAAATTCATCTACTATTTGGTAATTTTGGGGAGGGGGCTTTTGAGCTGAGATACATTTTTTAAAAATAATATAATGGATATAAAATGCTGTTATTTTAATATAAATCAGCGTAGGATATATTTTGACAAACGGATTTTTTTAAAAAAAATGAAAATAGCGACAGGCTCCTGCCCCAGAACATTAAATTGTTGGTATTGCTTTTCGTGGTATGTTCAGAAATACCTCGGTATACCGCGGTACAAAATTTTCAGTGGTACGCAAGCTCTACAAATTATCCATATTGATGGGACCAGCACCATGTAGTTTGCAGTTGGACTCGACTTATAAGCGAGTACATACGGTACCGTACATAGATTGCCTGTCATTGTATTATTTTCAATAACAACAAAAGAATTAGGACCCAACAAAGCTTGTATTTTCAGGTCGCGAGTACAAAGCACCTAGCACAAAATCTGTATCTTATTCAAATAGGTTTTTGGAGGGGGTGGGGTAGAGGTCTTCATAAGTTTGTCACAGTTTATATTCTCGTTAGGCATTGAAAGTTTCAAGATAACGTTCTAACTTTTGTTTTACAGCTATAATTATGCCTCTCAGTCTAAGGTCACAATCTTCTTCACTCCACTATCGTACGTCACACACTAAAAAAAACACCAAAAAAGCAAATGTAATTCTTCACTTATGGTTATATGGAGCAGTTTTAAATCAATTATAATAGTCAAGCAATATAAATAAATAGTGAACCGGAAGATCATTGTATGTACGATCAATTCCATAATGGGTCCTTTTTAGTTCCCAAGTGATTATATATAACGCGATCCTTCTGAGCCAAAAAGTCTATTGTGTACGACATCATTAGTGTCTGGAATGGATCTTTAATATTTAATATTACGATGCAGATATACAAAAGAATTCTAGAACTACTTTTGATTGTTAAAGCAATTTGGATGACTAGCAAATATGATCCTTAGGTAATTATCTATAATGAATATATCGTGGCTAAAATAACAGAGAAAGGCCGTATCAATCGCTTTGTGTCTGGCGTCCGTCAAAGGCAGTGTGGCTCTGTTTGCGAGCTATTCAGACCAGGTGTAAATAAATTTTTGTTTCTGTAAAACACAGCGTCCATGCGCTTATGGTTGACAACTCTAAAATAAGACACGTTCCCGCTGTCAGTACTATCTAATTCGTAATCTGATTAAAATCAGATCTCCGCTGTCCTTATTTAGGAAAACCGAGAAGGAGATAACGATGATGATGACGACGACGAAGACATGCAATCAAACAGATACTAAACATGTACTAATAACTGAAACATGGTTATCACCCCCGAGATTTCCGAAAAAGGTCGGGGATAATGTGGTCCTGTCCTATCTGGACATGCGCTTGTGCTTAATGTCTTCAAACGCATTCTTCAAATCTTGCAATCTGATTGTTGACTGTATATAAGCAAAACGGTTTTAAAATTGTAATATCAGTTTAGAATCGAGCTGGTGCTAGGTGTTCGTGGCGGTTTTGCATAAATTCGAAATAATTCCTACATTATTAGACTAATATGTCACCGCCCCAAGTGCTAACACGTACCAGATTGGTGGGTTTAACGAGACTCCACGGGTCATAACCCTTAGGCATACAGTTCTGACCCCTGTGACACTTAATGGACACAAAAAGACATATTTACACATGCAACTGACATTCCACCCACTCCCCACCACCACCAATCCCCTCCATCGCCTCCACATCCAGTACATAGTTCCTGGGGCAAAACTTGAAAACGGCTGAGAGCCCCACCCTATAATGATCGGGAATGAAAAGAATAATTCAGATATTCTTCTCAAATTGGCATCTGGCCCTATTCCCGCCTGTGACTTTATTCCTGTGAAAACAGATGTTGTGTGGGACAAAGCGGAGAAGTATGTGGATAAGTGGGTGTTTTTTAAATAAAAAATTCGAGTTGTTGTTTTTATTTTTATTGTTGTTGTTATTACTATTATTATTATTATTATTATTATTATTATTATTATTATTATTATTGTTGTTGTTGTTGTTATTGTCATAATTGTTGTTGTTGTTGTTGTTGTCACCGCGCGTTTCAAGGAAAAGGCGTATTATATGTGATTCTGTTTGTCCCGATAATCATTATGGCGTTTGTAATGTCGCAAAACTTGTCAGACAACATTCAAGATAGAGTCTTTACATTTTTTTTAATATAATGTTACAAGCCAGGGGTCTTTGCTTGACCGAGCGGTGTCAAACCCTGGCGCGATTCCCGCTAGAAGTCATAAGTTTACCCCAAATTTCCAAAGACTTCTATACAACTTCAGTTGTAAATTAGGAAGCCAGACGTGTCCATTCTATACATAAATTTTACTCTAATCAATGTAAAACCACAGATTTCCCAACTTGCGAAATATCTATCAACCGCACGTTTGCATTGTTTCCCTTCATCACTTTCCGTACCGTCAGCAGTTGACGCCGTAGAAACTCTACAACTATCCCCTAACTCAGGGAACTATTTTCACTACGCCACCTTAGGCCAGTCAATCCATGGTTCCAAGGCACATTACGCCAATACAACCACATCACATTTGCCACCATGGCGACATAAACGGTATCTGCAGAGTCCCTTCTTGTTTATCCCATTGTGTAATTTACCGATTTCCTACCGTAAATACTGCCACTGCAGTCACAACACCAAGGTACACTACTAGATTTTATTAGGGACTACATTATTCAAGGACAGTCATGCGGTTTGGGTCTGAATTCACCACTAATTGACCATGGCATCTTGGAAACTCACTAATACTTTCTCTCCGTGACGTTTGCTCCTAGTAATTGGCTAATTATTTCGGGCTAAGGGATATTTCCATTGCACCGAATTTCAGTAATCAAAGAAGTAAAATCACACAAATCTAAGAATTCCTTAAACGGGGCGCTATCACCAAATGCGCATCTCCAAAATTTATTACAATACGATTGATCAAGCGTGCCACGTTCATGATGTTGAATATAAAAGTAAAGATTTACAACAACGACATATTGCACATGTGAAGTTGATTCATTCGTTAAATACCATCAAAAATAAATCTCTCAGAGAAAAACTTCCTAGCTTCCTAAAATCTGCAATGAAAGGTAAACTAGTCCCAGGGGCTGGTAATTAATCAACCGACTATTATCGTAATAATAGAATCGGTTCATTATAGTCTAAGGGGATATTGGAGAGGTAAAGCAGCGATTAGTAAACTTGCTGATGCAGCAGTTGTCTCACGTTCTTTCCCTGCAAACTGGTTAGCACGACAGGCAATATGGCAAATCTACCACCACCTAAAAAAATTCAGTGCGCACATTTTGAAGTCAGCGCTCCCAATGAAGTTCATCAAGCAGATATTTTATTTTTACCGCACGATACCATTAAAATTGGTAGACGTCAATCACGCACGTACAAGTACGCGTTAACTGTCGTTGACGATACAAGTAGATAAAAAGAAGCAGAATGACTATCCACAAAGACAGCAACCGAAGTTGCATCTGCGTTTGAACCAATTTATCAACGAGGACCCTTGTGATATCCACAACAACTACAGGTTGATCCTGGCAAAGAGTTTTTTGGTGCACTATCATCTCTGATGAAAAAACATAATGTTAAAATCAGACGAGGACACACCGCAATTCATCGCGATCAGCCAATCGTTGAACGATTTAATCGAACACTTGCTGAGAGATTATTTGGATATCAATATACAAAGAAATATCCACTGACCTTAAGTCAGGGGATAAAATATCTCGTGAATGGGTTGCAAGATTACCAAGTGTGATAGCTGCATTAAATAATGAAATTACTCGCGCAACTTCTATGAAGTCTACCAATGCGATCACAAAGAAACATATACCAATACAATGACATGACTCTTCCTCAAAACAACCAGTACTAGGTAATGTGACTCTAAGATATTTGTTTGAACCTGGTGAACTTGAAGGGGTCAAAAAAGAGCAACTGATTCTATCTGGAGTGTGACCACACATAAAATTTCGAGCATGGTAAGATCCACGGGTAGACCCACAATTTACAGAATAGATTCAACTGCTACTCAGCGTAGATTTGTACGTGAACAATTACAAGTAATTCCTGAAAATACACAGTAACCACCACGTTCACTTTTGTAAACTGGCTCCTCGACGTCGATTACACTCAAGACAGGTTAGCGTCACATTTTAGCGTGTGTGACCAACACTACTATTAATTCTATCTATGGTAAACTGTCTTGGATTATTATTCGAATATTGCCAAAACATTATTGTGTTCCAGCTTGCACAATGAATATTTTGTCGTTGTTTCAATGTCATGATAAATTCAGCATCGAGATCAAAATCGCGATTATTTTTTTTTTTTTTTTCACATTGCTTATAACCAAATAATTTTTCTTTGACAACACTCAATACGTCCAAAGGCGTGATTCGCTGTCTTGACTTGGCTGCAGGAAGCGACACGGATATCATTGAAGGGGTGAAAAACGAAGGTGTCACTGCGGTCCGTAGAATACGTATTAAACGTAACAACAATCTGCAGGACACCAACACCATTATATTCACCTTCAACAAGCCAACAGTACCCAGAGTGGTCGAAGTTGGCTTTTTGCAAGTGAAGGTTGAGATTTACATACCTAATCCGCTTCGATGCTATAAATGTCAAAATTATGGCCATCATGAAGACTGATCCTCAAAACGCCAAATATGTGGCCGATGCGGAGACCATTCTCACCAGGAATCTGAGTTTAGAGCCACTCCGCATTGTGTCAACTGTGGAAAGGAGCAACACGGGAATTCCAATTATTGTGATACCTGAAACAGGAGAAGGAAATACAGAGGGTTAAATACACAGCTAACATTCCCTATCCAGAGGCCAGAAAGCTTGTACAGGCAAAAACATCCCTTCCTGGCCCACCCTTCTAAACTGTAGTGACAAACAATCCCAAAGCAACGAAGGACGCTCAAATACAGACAGATCCACCCGATTCCACATCAAGCTCTAACACACCCCATTACCAAGCACAGAAAAACAAAGTATCTACTCAGACAACATTTAATAATACCCAACCACCGAAATCACCAAAGAATAAAAACAGATCTCAAGGAAATAGGCAGCAAAAAGGATCAGATTACCCCATCAAACTCTATAACAGGTTTGGAGACATTGAGAGCATGGATGCAGAAGAAACTGCTCCATGTTGTCAAGGTGGTTTCAGACCTAACAAAAAAAAAATCATCCCCGTACTTCCTCCAGAGAAATAACCGCGAAAGATCTAACCTAGCTCCACAATTTCCACTCTAAACGTATAATGAAGAACACCACAACACAATGGAACTGTCGAGGACTTAACGCCAATTACAATATTCTTCTGCTTTTAAACGAATATCATCCTGCAATACTATGCCTTCAGGAAACCTTTTTTTAAAAGATACGGATAATATCACACTTAAAAACTACTCCCTGTTTAACACCTACTTTCAGAATGTTAACAGAGCCTCGGGAGGAGTTCTATTGATGTGACCAATAGAGTCCCTCATAGTTTCATCCCTTTAAACACGAATTTGCATGCCATTGTCGTAACTGTCACTCTATGTCGAGTGATTACATTTTGTTCAATTTACATACCACCAAACACCAACCTACTACCAAATGAATTAGACACTCTTGTTCAACAACTTCCTGCGCCATTTCTTTTACACGGTGATTTTAATGTCCATAACATTTTATGGGGATCAAACTACATAAGCGATAGGGGCAAGAAGGTTGAAGATTTGATTACTAGACACGATTTGTGTCTGTATAACACCAAATCGCCGACGTACTTACACCCAGAAAAGGGGACATACACGTGTATCGACTTGTCAATTTGTTCTACTTCACTACTTTTGGATTATAATTGGAAGGTCGCTGATGACCTTCACAGCAGTGATCACTTTCCAATCTCTCTTAAGAACACCAACGTTACAACTAATGAAGCAATTCCACAGTGGAATTTAAAGAAGGCCGACTGGACCAAATTTGAAACACTTTGTACAGCTAGGCTTAACAGGATACCGTCCTAAACGAAAATGACCCTATTCGACAGTTTACTTCCGTCTTAATTGAGATTGTAGAGGAATCCATTCCTAAGTCCTCACCGAACTGTAAAAGAACCCCAAAACCGTGGTTCACCAAAGAATGTAAAGAAGCCATTAGACAACGCCGAGAAGCACTGAAAAAATTTAATAATCGTCCAACGCCTGAAAATTTAAATAAGTACTGTATTGTTCGGGCCAAAGCTCGCCGCACGCTTAAAGAAAGTAAAAGAGCATCATGGAAAAAATATGTTTCAACTTTAATTCTCGTTCCTCTATAAAGAAAGTTTGGGACACGATCCGCAAAATAAATGGAAAGGGAAAACACAATTCTTTCCGACATCTGAAACTAAATGGCAACAATTTCAATACCAACAAGAAATAGCTAATATACTTGCTGATTGTTTCTCTAAAAATTCCTCATCATCTAATTATTCAGAAGCTTTCCGAAGATTGAAAGCTCAAAAAGAAAAGACAGTTGAAATTCGTATCGAATAACTCAGAAAGTTATAACCAACCGTTTTCATTGTCGGAGCTAATTGAATCTCTGAATAAGGCCCATGATACATCCGCTGGGCCTGACGATATACTTTGCCAGTTGGTGAAACACCTTCCAGAATCATCCTTAACAGTTCTTCTGGAAATCTTCAATGATTTATGGATTACTGGTAATGTACCAAAAATTTGGAAAGAAGCAACAGTAGTACCAATTCCCAAACCAGGCATAGATAGCGCAGATCCAACCAACTATAGACCCATATCACTGACTAGCTGCGTATGCAAAACAATGGAAGGAATGATCAACTCTCGGCTTGAGTGGTATTTGGAAACCAACAATTTAATATCTCCTTTCCAAAGTGGCTTTCGTTATGGTCGTAGCACCAATGATCATCTGGTTAGACTGGAAACATTTATTCGCGACGCTTTTATCAAGAAGGAACATTTAGTAGCGGTTTTCTTTGACTTGGAAAAGGCCTATGACACGACATGGAAGTACGGGATACTAAATTATCTGCACGATCTGGGTCTAAAAGGCCGTCTGCCCTCTTTCATATCAAACTTTCTCTCAGACAGAGCATTCAAGGTACGAGTGGGCTCCACCGTCTCTGATATGCACGAGCAAGAGATGGGTGTGCCCCAGGGCAGTATTTTATCTGTGACGCTTTTTAACATAAAAATCAATAGCATCACCAAGTGTCTGCCTCCTGTGTGGATTGTTCCTTATACGTTGATGACTTTCTAATATGTTATCGATCAAAGCACATGCATACAATTGAAAGACAACTACAACAAAATGTCAACAAGATTCAAAACTGGACCATAACTAACGGTTTCAATTGTCCAAATCAAAAAGAGTATGCATGCATTTCTGTCAGTTACGAAGACATCATGATGAACCTAAACTCACACTGGACGGAACACCTATTCCTGTCGTTGAGGAAACAAAGTTTTTAGGTATTATCTTCGACAGAAAACTGACTTTTATTCCACACCTAAAGAACTTGAAAGCTAAATGCTTGAAATCTCTTGATCTACTTAAAGTAGTAGCGCACACTGACTTTGGTGCTGATAGAAAAGTCATTCTCAGTTTATATAGAACGTTTATTCCCTCCAAACTAGGCTATGGTTGCTTTCTTTATGGGTCAGCTAGGGAGTCCTATTTGAAGATGCTTGACCCAATTCATCATCAAGGATTACGACTCGCTTTAGGAACATTTAAGACATCCCCGTGTGAAAGCATACTTGTTGAAGCGGACGAACCACCTTTATCACATCGTCGAGAAATGCTTTCCGCAGAGTATGCTCTCAAATTAAGCTCAAACCCTCTGAACCCTGCTTTTTCGGCTGTATTTCAACCCAAATACAAACCCTTATATGAAAAGAAACCAAACGCCACACCTTCCTTTTGGCGTTAGAATATCATCCAGTCTTGACGGTACCAAATTTGATCTTTCGAAAATTAAGAAATCGTCCGTCTCCGAAACACCTCCCTGGCTACTTCAACAGCCAAAAGTACTTTTTGAGTTACACCATGGAAAAAAATCGGAGACAAACCCTCCCATCTTCCACAACTCTTATCATGAACTCCTCACCCAATTTGAAAATTATACAAGAATATATACTGATGGATCAAAAGTTGACGAAAAGGTTGCTGCAGCCTTCGTTAGTGGAAAACACACAACAAAAGTTCGCTTGCCAAATGGTATATCAATTTTCTCAGCCGAAATCAGAGCAATAGACCTTGCTTTGCAATATATTGAAAACAAGCGTATTTTAAACAGCATCATCTTCTCCGACTCACTATCAGTAATTCAGTCACTACATGATAGAAAACTTGGAAAACTCATTATTAGCCAATATTCTCCAGAAACATACTAAGCTTAGTACCTCCCACAATATAGTATACTGTTGGTTACCTAGCCATATTGGCATCAAAGGTAATGAAAAAGCAGACCGCGCTGCAAGAATGGCCCTATCACTAGAACCATCTGATTTTAAAATACCTTATACTGATTTTAAACCTAGTATCAATGAATCTTTACATCAGAAATGGCAGGCATCATGGAATGATGCTGTGAATAAGAAACTTCATGCCATCAAGCCAACCCTCGGAGAATGGACTTCTTCTTACAGAGTCGTCCGTAGGGAGAAGGTAGTCATTGCAAGAATTCGAATTGGTCATACTTATTTAACCCACTCCCACATACTAAAAGGAGAAGACCCACCAGAGTGCGTCGCTTGCAATGAACCATTCACCGTTAAGCACTTTATGTTGGGGAGTTTAGACCTCCAACCTACGGGTGATCAGTATTACAATGTGCATGACATTAGGGAGCTCTTTGTTATAGTGAGCATGTCTTGTATTATAGACTTTCTGAAGGAAGTAAATATTTATCATAATCTACAGATTTTATGCTATAACCTTGAGCAGTTTTATGTGCTATATATACCGTCCATAAATTTTAATTACCTTTCATCTGTTTTCATTATCATCCACCATTTACATTCCCCGTTGATCGGGAAGCTTTATTTATTTCTCACCGTTACCACTTTATCGTTTTACTTTCAACTGTTTGATTTCGTATCGCTGGTCGATACGAAACCTTTTACCACTTTTAAATGATCAAAGATGTAACCTTTTGTATGGTGCTAAATAGCCGAACAGTGCTGGTACGCCGTAAAAATTCAATCAATCAACCAACCAACCAACCATCTTGACAACTTTGTTGTTAACATCATCGCCATCGCTATTATTTTCTGTGAAGTCTAAGACAACCCTCCGCAGCTGAGATATTCTTCTGACTCGAGACACTGCAAGATAAACTAAATTTGACCATTCGATCCGATCATCGACAATCCAGATAATTGTATCAGAAATAGTAAATTCCTGCGACAAGTGAATCGTTATAGCGTATCCTAAATTCCACGGAGTTTTGTCCATCGTTAACGTGCTCTCAGGAACTAAAACAATATCATTTAATACATGAATTTGTTTCTCGTCAGTTCCTGGTATCTCAACTTCAATATTCTGTCGTCGCGTATCTGCTGGGCGATAACACAATGGTACAGGTAGATTTGAAAATCTTTCCTTGTGTAACAGAAATAATTGTTGTTGAAGTGTATCACGAACTATCTTTCTACTTGCAACTAACAAATCAGCAGGCCTCCATAAATTCCAAAAATCATTCATTAGAGTTTCTGGAATTACTTCAAGCATTATCTCACACTGTATTTTATCTGACTGCAGTCTGATTAACTTTTTAAACTCTTTCAGTGGTTCATCAATAGCTCTATGATCATTAGTTGTCTCCTCATAATAATCTACAAACGTTTTTAACCATTCATGTGGAGACTGTCCAACAAAAGGTGGTGATTGACCATGATCACCACACATTATCACAGCAGAATTTTTCATCAACAACCAGTCAAAAAATAGTTTTAATATTTCCAACGATACCGTACAAATTTCATCCCAGATAATAATCTTAGGGATATATTTTTCACCCAGCCGCGATGGAGATCATGCGTCTCTGCACCATCTAAAGAAACTATGATAAGTTTGAGATTTTACTCCTCGTTCGTTCATTTCTCTGGCGAGTCTAGAAACTGTTCAGGAATAATTCAATCGCACTCGTTGTTTTACCAGAACCACCACACCTATTAAGATAAACGGTTTTATGTCTCTCCGGTTAGTGTTTTCACTGTTATTGGACATTTTAATTTCTTTCCTAGCTCAGCAACGTCGCTGATAGACGTTCCGGTATCTTTAACTGTTTCTGCCCACTCATTTATTTTTTTACGTCTTAGATCCGTTAAACCGTTTCCAAATATCGCGTTGTAAAGTTTTCTGTAACTCGCTCAGCAAAACAATTTTTGCTTGATAGTTTCATCGGTTTAAGATCATCGACTTTAGGTTATCATTTACCGGATATATCACATAAACAATTGCAGTCACAGGATAGGCTCGTTCATAATACGGTCTGTCAATACCAGTCAACACCCCTGGTTTGGAACTTTTATTTAACGTGACAATATTATTTCTAGTGTGTACACGGACAGGGTAACGTTTGTCACGGATAATCCAAGTGTCGTCGTCTGTCTCTACAATAAATTTTATTAGAATAAAATATCTTTGATTGTCGAGATAGGTGATAATCTTTGCTGCTCGCTCGTCATTTATTGCAGCACCGACAACTCTTTTGATTCTAAATGTTGACCACACATGAGCCGCACCATCGTCGCGAAGTTCCTTCTTGGCTTCACGGATTCGATCAGTTACATCTTTATTCACCAAAGCCAGATCTTGCATCGAAAAACTAAATTTAGGTTTCGGCCGTTTGTCAAGATTGAATCTAGCTCTAGAAAGCTTAATTGTGGCTAAACTCAAACTTCTTCATATTATAATTAAGACAAATATATATATATATATATATATATATATATAATGATTCAAGCAAAAGATAAATGCAAATGGTTAATGATGGGTTATTCACATCCTTGTAACAAAACTTGTGTAAGTGAATTCTGTGGACACCACATGCAAAGCGTTCGAAGAGTGAGTCTGGGACCAAAACTGTGTTTACAGTATGGTATTGGGGTCAGAGGAAACACTCGGTTGTGTGTTCAATGCGGTGGTAAAAAATACAGGGAGCTGAAACGATATTATGATTAAAATAAATAATACCAATGAATATCCCATAAGAAACTCCGAAGACTATCTGGCCATATTTTCAAAATAATAATTTAGACAACTAATATTATTATACAAATGGAACAAAATTAATTTGTAACACATCACATCATCAAGAATTATGAAGCATCTCGTGATGGTGTAATCAGGAACTGTCTATTTAAAAAAACCAGTCGGTTCTGTCATTAATGATGGTTATCTCAGATTTACTGGTGGGGGGACATTATCTGTCATAGATTCGTGTATGAATGTTATCACGGATTGATCAAAGATGGATTTGTGATTGATCATATTAATTCAGATCCAAAGGATAACTTTTTAAGTAAGTTGCGAGCTGTTACACAAAGTCAAAATTCTGCATGCGGAAATACTGGGACATGTAAAAGATTTGCAAGAAGAACTATTAAATCTCTGAATATGGAGACTGGTGAAGAAATAATATTTCAATCAATAAATTCATCTGGAAAATATTTTGATATTCACCCGAATTCAGTACAATATGTCGTAGATAATATAACGAAATCGGCATTTTCAATTATATAAACAAAAAATCAAATTTCAATATTACACATAAAGGGAGATAACTCTGTCAAGTAAATTTTTCTCTGCTAGAGTAATTAAGCAGTTGTCTCCCTTGTATTTATAGTACATCATATTCATTTTTATTTCCCAATGAATATTTTTTGTGCTGGTTTTTTAAGAATCGTTATCTTTGTTTTCATGATTTTGTTAGGTTTCTTGCTTTGTTCAGATTTTTCAGGGATAATAATTAAGAAAAAAAGAAAAATCCAAACAGGGAATAAGCCACGTCCACTGTTTAAGCTACTTTTAGATTTCCAAGTATTAGTCAGCTCATATAGAATACAATCCGTACAATTGTTGGGGTTCACCCCAT
>JAECUM010019847.1:0-20584 GCA_016617855.1 Megalonaias nervosa
GTGCACAACCTGCGCTCTCAACCGTGAGTACCATGTGCACGTGCTGCACAATTTCCTCCAATTTAAGAATGTTTACAATTATGTTATTTCAGTTTACGTACATTTAGAAGTTAGTGTCATGTGTATAAGATTTATAATTCTAAATATCTATACATTTTTAGTAAGTTCTGAATATCTATAACTATCATAGGTTAAAGCAATAGCTAAGATAGTTCAAAGTATAGTAAGCAGTCGAAATAGTCTATTAGTATGTCGATGGTCAATTAGTTAAATGTCCTTTAATATCTTTTGAATATTCCTCGTTTTTGTAACAAGTCTATCACAATATTTCCGGTTCCATGATAACTTCAATTTAAAAACAAAATTTTATCACTTTGTCCAATTTCATAATAACTCCGCCATTGCCGGTCCCAAGCCCGGATGAAAAAGGAGGAGGGTTGTGCGCGGGGCTAGCAACCCAGCCACGTAAAACACCCTACCCTACAGAAACGAAAACCGCAGAAGAAAACCGGACGGACCCTAGACGGAATCGACCCCGGGGAGAGGAGGCCACTAGTGACCTCCGGTTCCCAAAGCATGTTTTACGGATTGGAATATGGAACATACGGACTTGTACGAGACAGGAAAAGCGGCACAAGTAGCCAGAGAGCTCGACAGGTACATGATAGACGTACTCGGACTAAGTGAAGTCAGATGGAACACAGCAGGGATGACAACCCTCTCTACAGGGCATGTGCTACTGTACTCGGGGTCACCAGACGAGGAAGACGAACATCGGAACGGTGTGGGCATAATGCTGACTAAGCGTGCGGAGAGAAGCCTGCTAGAGTGGAACCCCATCAGTGAGCGGATCTTGACAGCCCGATTTCAGCCACGCTTCCAAAAGGTCACCATCATGCAGTGCTATGCACCGACCAACGTTGCAGAGTGGGAGAAAAAAGAAGAATTCTACGGGCAGCTAGAGAGTGCGATGTTGAAGGTTCCTAAGAGAGACACTGTGATAGTCATGGGCGACTTCAATGCCAAAGTGGGAAAGAGAAAAGATGGTGAGGAGGCTACCATGGGTCAACATGGGTGTGGTGAGAGAAATGAAAACGGAGATCTTCTTCTCGAGTTCTGCCAGGACAAGGACCTGGTTATAGGAGGGACGCTCTTTGAGCATCGAAGAATCCACAAGGTGACATGGAGGTCACCAGACCTGACGACAGAGAACCAGATCGACCACATGATGATTTCCAGGCGGTGGAGAAGTGACATGCAGGATGTCAGGGCATACCGAGGAGCCGATGCCAACACAGACCACTCTCTCGTCATCGGAAAATTCAAGGCAAAGATCACAAAAGCGAAGAAGGAGGATGGAAGGAAACGGCGCTTCGATGTCTCTAAACTGAAGGACAAAAACCTGGAAAGAAACTTTGTGGACACACTTAGGAACCGTTTCGAAGCTCTTGCCGACCTAAGCGACGAGGAAGAACAAGGACCACTCCAGGAGCTGTCAGCAGCGGGATTGGAGAAGAAGTGGATATGCGTAAAGGATACCATTGTTGGCACGTGTGAGGAAGTACTTGGGACAAGGAGAAGACAGTACAAACCTTGGCTGTCAGCAGCGTCCATCCAGGAAATCGAGCAGCGAAGGGAAATAAAGCTGAAACTGGATCAAGCGAGGACAAGAGGTCAGAAGCAACACTTGCAAGAGAGATACAGCAAGCAGAACAAACGAGTGAAAAAGAGTGCTAGGAAAGATAAAAGAGCTATGATAGAAGAGCTGACATCTGAAGCCGAGAAAGCGGCACAAAGAAACGACTTGAAGGAACTCTACCACACAACACGACTTCTAGCTGGAAAGACCACCAACCCGCAGAAACCAGTAAAAGACAAGGAAGGAAATGTCATCAGCAACCCAGAACTGCAGTTAGAACGCTGGCAAGAGCACTTCAAGGATACCCTCAACGGAACTCCAGTAACCGACCCACCAGACATCCAACCCGGGGAGGATCTGAATATAAACTTGGAGCCATTCACAATGGAGGAAATCATCATGGCTATCAAGAAGACAAAGCGAGGAAAAGCACCAGGACCGGATAACATCCCACCAGAGGCACTCAAGGCAAACCCGCAGCTGACAGCTGCAATAATCTTCGACCTGGTCCAAGCAGCATGGGAACAGCGCAAGATCCCGGAAGAATGGAGCATAGGGTATATCGTGAAGCTGCCAAAGAAAGGGGACCCTGCGGACTGTAAGAACTGGCGGGGGATCCAACTTCTCTCAATGTGCAGCAAAGTGTTTACTCGGCTTATCTTGGGAAGGATTCAGAAGGCGATAGACGACAGACTGTGAGAAGAGCAAAGCGGGTTCCGACCAGGAAGATCTTGCACGGAGCAAATTACGACCTTACGGGTAATCATTGAACAGAGTCTGGAATGGCGGTCACCACTGTATCTGAACTTCATAGACTTCCAAAAGGCTTTTCATACGGTGGACAGAGCCACGATGTGGAAGATTGTACGCCACTATGGAGTGCCAGAGAAGGTCGTGAAAGTCCTGCAAAGCATCTACAGCCACACTAGCTGCCAGGTTATCCACAACAACACTCTTTCACCAGCTTTTGAGGTTGTTACCGGAGTGAGACAAGGCTGCCTTCTCTCTCCTCTGCTCTTCTCTATAGTCATCGACTGAGTTATGAAAACAAGCATTGACAGACCAATGGGGATCCAGTGGACCATGATGAATAGGCTCGAAGATCTGGACTTTGCTGATGACATCTGCCTCCTGTCACATACCTGGGGAGACATGCAGAAGAAAGCGACCCTGTTACAAGAAACTGCTAGCAAAGTAGGCTTATCCATCAATGGCAAGAAGACCAAGTCTATGCGCATGAATGCTCAGTAAACTGACCCCATCACTCTGGAAGGACAAGCACTGGATGATGTTGAAGTATTCACCTATCTTGGAAGTGAGATGAGCAACAAAGGAGGAACAGACGAGGACATCAGAGCCAGAATCCGCATAGCACGTCACTCCTTCGCCATGCTCAAGTCAATCTGGACCAGCAGGAAACTCAACCTCAACACCAAGATACGCATATTCAACACCAATGTGAAGACAGTGTTGCTCTACGGCTCTGAGTCATGGAAACGAACAAAGGCGCTGGACCAGAAGCTCCAAGTCTTCATCAACAAGTGCTTGAGACAGATCCTTCGCATCTGGTGGCCTGAGAAAGTGTCCAGTGAAGAACTCTGGAAAAAGACAAAGCAAGAGCCGATCACTGTAACCATCTCTAGAAGGAAATGGCGATGGGTGGGCCACACTTGGAGAAAAGGCAGCAGTAACATCGCGAAGCACGCCCTAGAGTGGAATCCCCAAGGGAAGAGAAATAGAGGACGCCCTGCCAACACATGGAGAAGAACACTCGATGCCGAGCTGAAAACCATGAACCTATCGTGGGGAGAAGCAAAGAAAGTGGTACAGGACAGGGACCGATGGAGGGCAGCGGTGGACGCCCTATGTGCCATCTAGGCACGAAGAGGATTAAACTTAAAAACCTCCAATTTCATAATAAATCTGTTTGCAATGCACTCAGTAGTTTAAAATGTTAATCATTAGTCCATTACCGTTCGGTCAGTTATCGTTCATGTTCTCATTCCTTTTTTTTAAATTCCATATCATAGTCCTTTTCCATTGTGTTCCGTTTCTTTATTCCTTTGATTCTTTTCCTCTTCTTTCCAACCCATGCGACATTTCTCCATGTGTAATAAGGCAAACCATCATGGCAGTCCTTCTACTAGTCGTGTGGCTATCCATCTTATCGGCATTCCACATCTTCATCGTGGCCCTCCCTATGGCAATCCTTTACTACACAAGTATATTTTAACGTTATTGGTATGGTCCCTCTCAGAATTTACATCATCCGAGGGACCCCCTAGTGTCAAAAGTTAAAAATATTTTTATGTGTTTTTGTTTCTCCAATATGTATGTGCGTTTGTGTTACTTTTTTTATATAAATTTTGATTTTATAAATTTTGCATTAGGGTATGTACACCATCCAAATTAGTTGATTTCTCGATTTCATTTTATTTGTAGTTTTCTTCGTAATGTCTTGTTTATTAAAGAGAAGTAGAGTTTTAGTTTTTACACTAGTCTATAATATAGTAGCATTAGCTGCTTAGTACATAAGTTCAATCCATAGCATCTCATGGCGCACGTGCACAACCTGAGCTCTCAACAGTGAGCACCATGTGCACGTGCTTCATGTTTCTCCTATTCCAAATATGTTCACATTATACCTATTTCAAATGTTCACGTTTTACATAATTCCTCCAATAATAGTTATAGTCATCTAATTAAATAAATTTAGTGCTGCATTTTACTTTATGAGTAATTTCTAACTATTTTCACATTAATTTAACACAATTTTTAGATACCTTACGAATTTTTTTATTATGTGAGTATTTCTCATACGAATTTTAGAATTACAAATCTAGGCATTTACTTTATCGTAAATTTAAAAGCTATAGCACAGATAGTCAAAGATAAGATGAGCTGTCAAGATAGTCCAGTAACTGTCTGTAAGTCCATAGTCAATGTTATAGGTATTTTCTTGGTACATTTATCGATACATCTCGTTTCTGCAACAAGTTCTATCACAGATCTATAGTCTGTATTATCTTCAATTTAACACTTTCACATGGGCTCCATTCTTAAAATTGTTTAAATTCTATTTGCAAAACTTTCTATAGTTATGAATAAAATGTTAAATTTTAGTCCATTTCCGTTCCATGTCGTTTCCATATTTTCCTCATGTTATCATTATTATTCAAGATTCTGAATCATAGTCCTTTTCCATTGTTTCCAAATTTCTGTAAACTCTTTTTGATTCTTACTTATCCTCTTCTATCCATCCATACGACATTATCTTTATCAAGCAGGGGCAATCCATCACGGCTTTCCTTTCTACATAGTAGTGGCAATCCATCTTCTCGGCATTCCTTTCACCTACGTAGCGGCAATCCCTCATGGCATTCACTTCTCCTCGATAGTTGCAATTCGTCACGATGTATTGAAGGGACATTCCGTTCGACAAAGCCAAGCCAAAACACCAACCCATGGCAATTTAGGTTAGGATTTATTTAGCAATGACTTTACTTGTTCAATAGGAGTTTAAGTATATTTTAAAGTGTCCTATTCAGAAACTATACAACGTAGGTGTAGTTGCGTAAGATCTCAGGCACTGATAAAGAGTAAATAAAGGTTGGCAAAAAGGTTAAAAAGTTGTTTAATTAAAAGGTGTTTAATTAATAAATAAAGGTTAAAAAAGTGTTTAATTTTAATTGTTTAATCGCAATTATTTCATTGATTCTTGAAACGTCATCGATGGATAAAGCAGAGGACGTACCCAATGAATGACTAGATGACGTGTCGATACAAACAGCAACGTATACAATCGTTTCAGGCTACTGAAACCAAATCATTTCTTCAGTTTTTATTTCAAAGTTAAAGAAAAACACTCTAAATATTAAAAATTGCAAGTATTTCATTGATTCTTCAAACGTCATCGAGTGCTATTTCGACACCAGTCACTTTATAGGAATCTGTTCTTGGAACATCAAGCTGCCTGAACTTACGCCACAAAGTTACCAAATCGGAAAGTGATTAGCTCCCTTGTCTCTTTCGCAAGGTCAACAACATATCACCGGAAGTGATGCATTGCGGGAAATTAGAGCCGTCACTTTTAACTGAACTGTATATCCGAGTTCAGTTTATTTAATGTATGCGTATTTTGAACAGTTTTCATACAAAAATACTTAGTGCACCAAAGTCAGCGGGTTCTCAGAGTATTATCGCTGTTAAATATTTATCCCAAGCGCTACTGATAACTTCAAACACCTCAACCAATGGTTGGCTGAGGTTTTTGAAGAAATTACACGTCATACAATACCAAGCAAGGATGACTGATTAGCCGATAATATGTTGTCTTTGGTACACACCATCATTTACCTGAAGGTTTGTTTAATACAGGATTTAAAGCAAAACGTACATTCAATCGTAGCGAAACTCCATCATAGCGTCTTAAAATTCCAGGAATGGATCACTTCCGATAACGTAGGTTGTTGGTATGTGTTTCAGGGAGTCGAAATTATTCAACTGGCATCGCATTCGCATCTTCGAAGGTACGCCGATAGCGCCGGTTATTTATGAAACAAGGATTGACCTAGAAGTTGCGAATGCATCAAACTCATTTTTTCATTTTACAGCTTTCCAGTCAGTCCTACAGGCAGCCCAGTCTACTAATAGCCGAGATGATCTTAATATTTCGGGGGGCGGGGAGTTGCAGAGAAGTTACTGGCGAACAATGTGTATGATTTTTCTCTAAATTACTGAGTCTACATACGTCCGAATCACATTCTCGTCTCACAGAAAGAGCCAAGGACGTTTCAGTTGCTCTCATTGGAAAGAGACGAGGATATTATGAATGTAGTTTAGTTGAACAAGGGTCATAACTCTAAATGTACGACTTAAAGATGCTCATTATTATTCTCCTCAGACAACTCTATCATACTTCCAGTTGCTGTGAGATATACGATATTGACATGCTAATTTAGGCCGGGTACTAACGAATTGATTAGCCTCGTTTAACCAGACTTTCGCGTCATCCGAATAAAATTAATCCAAGATCAGTCTAGTAACAAATGATTATTACCGATACATGCCGCTCACAACTTTAATCTTTCTTTCTTTTTTAGATAATAAAAATGCACAGTCTATATTTTAAAGTCCATGGGCACTGTTTGTGCAATTATGACAGATAAAGGCATATTTGTCGTGTACATCACAGTGAATAATAGACTGAGTGTTGACTAAAAGTAAAAAAAATTAAGAATGAAAACAGCTTGTCAATTCTTTTTTAAGGCAAAGTAAAGTAAACTTAAAAGTCAGTCAGGAAAATATTTTGACACCATGTACAATTTAACATCATAATATTGGCGATGCGAATAACACTTTCTCAAAAGATGGGATCAAAACGTATGGGCTTAATGTTACAAACCAGAAGAGAACGAAGTTTGCACAATGTTTTCTGCTCACAGGTATTTGCAAATTTTCTATGCATACTCATTCTGGGTAGGCTGAGGCTAGGGTAAAAAAAAACAGGTCGCCCTAATTTATGAGCGCTAGATGGCGCTGTGAGCATTGCCATTGACAAAAGGCAGAAGAAGCAAATATTGAAAATCATAGCAATCTAAATCACACATTTAAAGCAAACAAAAGTACAGTTTGTTTCAGTCAGAAGAATGATATAAGACCAAGTTCTGTATATACAAGCGTAAAGTCATTTTGCACATTATGATGCCATGTTTTCGATGATATCAACCCCTGCATCGAGGGATGTGATCACAATATCAGTGTGATGTAAACAGTCTGTAAACTACTCTATGGGGGATAAAGTATGTGCATAGAAAATGTACTGATATCAGTCTGGGGGAAAAAAACACAGCAAAAACTATGCCTCCTTGCGGGTTGTTTTTATTCAGAAATACGTTTCGATCTCATCACTTTGGAAGTGTTGACATCTAGCCTGGTTCTCGGATCGTGTTTCATACTTGTAAATACGACAACGACCAGTCTTTGTTAACATCATGACAACACGGTGCACGTGACGTTGAAAAGATTATAGCCTTGTATACAAATATATTGTTCTTACAACATTCTTCCAGGCTGATATAAATTGTACTTCCGCACATTAAAGGCACACTTGAATTTCTTGATCAATCCTTTCCCCTTAATGAACATTTACGGCGCCATCCAACACATCGGGATTTCGTTTTTGTTTCACACCAGACCCTGGTTTTGTTATCCCTTGCATAGGCATGAGAGCCGAAGCGAGCAGAGTGACCCAGGTGAAGGCAGAGACTTTAACCCCAAAACTAGGCTGTCAGTTGCGCTTATAAATATAAGGATTTCTCTAGTATGACCAACAAAAACCCCAAATTGCTCCGATTGAAATATGGTATAGTCTCAGATTGGTTAGTTGGAGTGTTTAATAAAATCTTGTAAATCCACAAATTTTTATACCTTTGTTTATGTTTCGGACTGACCATATAAAATATGAAATGGTAATATATAATTCCTGTTCAGTACGAAAATCTTACAAATCATCAGGAACACACATTGCCTTCATTTGCACAAATACATTAATTATATAGTACAAAGTAGATATGTCTACCTTTATGCAGAAATGGTGCTAATGAACTTGAAGGTATCGAGGGTGTGATTTTCGGACTGAAGAAAAATAAGAAGATAGCGACACCTATCGGTAGCCATAAACTTCATAGTCCTTTATTAGACTCTCGCGGGGCATATCTCGGAGTCACGCGAGAGTCTTGTTAACCGGGGCTAGCTCATCACCGAATTCATCAGAGCCCCTGTTACGGACGAAGCTTCACGGGAAATTTTCTTTGAAATTAATGAAAATGTATGCTTCAGTGTTCACAAGCTTGCGCACAGAAGGATGAATGAACGTTGACTATTTCTATGCTCAATTGCCTAAAATGCACGGGGGATAAACGATGCACTTTTTTTTATCAGCTCAAGGTCAGGAGAGCAAAAATGTCTAGCACAAGGACCCACAATGGTATCCGCTCTGGGCTGAACCAATGGCGGCAATCGAACCCGTACCCTTCTCGTCACGAGGTTTGGCCTGAGCCACTTAGCAACCGCAGCTCCATACCTTAATTACTATTGCAAAGACGATGAAATGTGGAGAGTATATGTTACAAGCTGTTGCGATTTTCTAAAAAGACACAATCGATCCAACTTTATGTACAGCAGATTGTTAATTATGGTCAGCGATGTTTGCACGAACGTTTATTTTAATATTAATATATTAATGGGTCTTTTTGGCAGAAGGCTACAGTACCAATCAATAACATAAAGTTCTGGCATAAGTAATGAAACGTACATAATACATACAAATATTGAAATCAAACTGAAACAGGGACAGACACACAGAAAGATGGATTGGTGGACATGTATGTGTGTAGATAGACATATAGATAGCTGAACTATTTATGGATAGACAGGGCGTTGCTTGGAGGATGATATCCACGGTAACGTTTGGGGAGAGAGAGAGAGAGAGAGAGAGAGAGAGAGAGAGAGAGAGTAATGTATATTTTGAGATTTGGGTCAGGGGATGTAGTTCTTCCTGTTTTAGGGCGAATTGTAATGCATTGAGTTTTGTGGCGTTTAAATGCTGATGTTAGATAAACAACTGGATATTTAGGACGATCATTTTAATTAAACTTTAGGTGGAATTTATCTTCGTAATTAAAAATACGAGACAAATCTGGTTTTTATTACCAGACTATTTTTCCACAAGCAATAACAATACAATCCAAGCACATTACAATGGTGTTTTGAATTAATATTTTATTTGTTGCTAGCCAGGTTTATTTTGAGTCTGGTTGCATTGTACTATTAATAGTTTCCCTAGCTAGCATGCTTTTGGGCATTTGGCAACATTAATGTTTAATACATCCGCAGGCACTCTCTTTTGCATCAGTCATCAACAAGTAATCGATACGCGAGATCAAGCAATCAACACATAAAGCCATTGCAATTGCAGCATCTGGTCCAGTTCCGGAAATGCTCCGACCATGGCAACTTTTATACGTATAAAGAAGATCCAAAAGGGCTGATTCATATGTACTATAGCGCTAGATTTTTATAATGCTTTTTAAGCCCACTTGTGCGTGGAATTTTGTATGTTTGGCTGTGTGCCGTTTTTTTTTTTACGAAATTTCTTTCTACTACTAGTTCATGATCTAGTCTTTATGCTTTTACAGCTGGTCTAATTGCTCGAGTCTGAACTTGAACGAGTTCCTTTTCACACTGTGTGTCCACGGCCAGCTTAGGGCCAGTTGATACTTAAATAACTAATACCTGGACATTTCACTTAAGTTTGCCAAAATCGTTGCTGACCAATAAATACCGTATTAAAAATTACATGACTACATAAAAACGACGGAAATAACAGTTAAATTCATTGACTTTCGCATTGTATTTAATGTTATTAAATAAGAAAAGTATCTTATATGTATCTCCGTATATTATTAGAGTCTATTCAGATTTAACGTCTTACTGTATAGTTTTGTATTTTGACACAGACAGGGACACACACGCACACTTTTTGTAAGTAAGATGGTATAAGCCTGAGAAGCATGAACTTTGTGTTTATAAGTTTACACCGAAAGTAAATCTATTATTTGGTTTACATTTACTGTGAGTTAGGCTTGACTATGCATTGGTTTACATTTACTGTGAGTTAGGCTTGACTATGCATTGGTTTACATTTACTGTGAGTTAGGCTTGACTATGCATTGGTTTGTTTGGTGATTAGCATTGACAGACTAGTACAAAAGAGATAAAATACATAACTTGGGTTTCGAATGAATGGACATCATGGTTCATGTGTTTATTTATGTCTGCTCCAGATGTACATATCTTAAAATCGAAAGGGTTTTGGCGGGGGGGGGGGAGATGTAATAAGAATAATGCAAATTTGTTAGAAGAACAGTAAACTTCAATCGTGTATAGGGCCCATATTGTTTGTTTGAGTCAGTTTGTCTGAGTAAAAACTAAAAATAGCCCATAACTGTCGGAAATTAGCACCATAAAAGAGGAGTTGGGATAGTCTTGGTTCAGTGTAGAATTTATAACTTGAATACCCTCCTTAACACCTTACATACATGCTTTCCGCAAATCACATTGTTTAGTTTTCTGGTGGTATTTTTGTATCTTTAATGTAGAATTATTCTCATTTTTCTGTACTTCTTCTTAGTTTGATGTAATTAACAACAGCAAAAATTATCCAGAACTCAACAAAAGGAGAAGTGAGGAACGTTTGGTTTTTGTCTGATTTGTGGGTTGAATGCCATTATTTAGCAAATGATAGGTTATACAAGACGGCCAGTATTTTTGCTGAGAGAAGAAACAGGGAGACCACGTGAAAACCCAACGACCCACCAGAAGCTACTGGCAAGTTTTCTTATATACCCACATTAGCCGAGCAGAAAATCGAACCCACGCGGACAGAGGTGAGATACAAGTGATCTATAAAGGCGAGCACCTTAAACTACTCGGCCACCCGAGGCACGAGGAAGAGAAAAATAATATGAAGGTAACTCCTAACTTTCGTAATCATTGAAGATAATAACTTTTGTAAGTTAATAAAGAAAAATAATATCATTTAAGCATTGGACAAGCTACATTTTAACTTTTTGACAAGCTATGTTTTAATTATGGATGTGTAGGAATGGACAAGAAAGGGGGGAAATGCACAATAAATATTTGTTTATCAACATGGTTAAATTATACTCAAACCAAATGTTAGCCATTTCATTAGACGAGACGGAACAGAAAGTGGTAAAACAAGTATCACATATACAGAACATTCTCTCCAAAATTTAGATACTAAATACTAAAATAAAATGTTCGATCCTAAGATTTTTACAGCATCAGTAATAAAAGATAACTCAAAATCCATCACCATTTTCCATTCTTATAAAGTAGATGAATCACGTAGATATAACATTCTTGGTGTAAACTTGATGCACAAGAATCTTATGCCTTTGATTAACATATATTGTTAAATTCATTCCCAATAACCTCAGCCAAACACTACCAGTGAGGCTTCATTGACAATCATGATATGCTCTAAGGGTCACATCTCCATGTACACTGTCTATCCAAAATTATGATATGCTCTGTGTAAGGATCACACCTCCATGTACACTGCCTATCCAAAATCATGATATGCTCTAAGGGTCACACCTACATGTACACTTCCCGTCCAAAATCATGATATGCTCTAAGGGTCACGCCTCCATGTACACTGCGTATCCAAAATTATGATATGTTGTAAGTGTCACACCTCCATGTACACTGCCTATCAAAAACAATATGTTGTGTCACCTCCATGTACACTGCCTATCCTAAATTATGATATGTTGTAAGTGTCACAACTCCATGTACACCGGCTATCCCAAATCATGATATGCACAAAGGACCACACCTCTATGTACACTTCCCATCCAAAATCATTATATGCTCTAAGGGTCCCGCCTTCATGTACACTGCCTATCCTAAATTATGATATGTTGTAAGTGTCACACCTTCATGTACACTGCCTATCCAAAATTATGATATGCTCTAAGGGTCAAACCTCCATGTACACTGTCTATCCAAAATTATGATATGCTCTAAGGGTCAAACCTCCATGTACACTGCCTATCCAAAATTATGATATGCTCTAAGGGTCAAACCTCCATGTACACTGTCTATCCAAAATTATGATATGCTCTAAGGGTCAAACCTCCATGTACACTGTCTATCCAAAATTATGATATGCTCTAAGGGTCAAACCTCCATGTACACTGTCTATCCAAAATTATGATATGCTCTAAGGGTCAAACCTCCATGTACACTGCCTATCCAAAATTATGATATGCTCTAAGGGTCAAACCTCCATGTACACTTCCCGTCCAAAATCATGATATGCTCTAAGGGTCAAACCTCCATGTACACTGTCTATCCAAAATTATGATATGCTCTAAGGGTCAAACCTCCATGTACACTGCCTATCCAAAATTATGATATGCTCTAAGGGTCAAACCTCCATGTACACTGCCTATCCAAAATTATGATATGCTCTGTGTAAGGGTCACACCTCCATGTACACTTCCCATCCAAAATCATGGTATGCTCTAAGGGTCACACCTCCATGTACAACGCCTATCCCAAAACATGATATGTTCTAAGGGTCACACCTCCATGTACACTGCCTATCCAAATTCATGATATGCTCTGAGGGTCACACTTCCATGTACACTGTGTATCCAAAATTATGATACGCTTTCTGTAAGGGTCACACCTCCATGTACACTTCCCATCCAAAATCATGATATGCTCTAAGAGTCACACCTCCATGTACACTGCCTATCCCAAATCATGATATGCTGTAAGGGTCACACCTCCATGTACACTGCCTATCCAAAATCATGATTTGCTCTAAGGGTCACACCTCCATGTACACTGCCTATCCAAAATCATGATATGCCCTAATGGTCACGCCTCCATGTACACCTCCCATCCAAAATCATGATGTGCTCTAAGGGTCACACCTCCATGTACAATGCCTATCTAAAAGTATGATATGTTGTAAGTGTCACACCTCCATGTACACTGCCTATCCCAAATCATAATATGCCCTAAGGTTCACGCCTCCATGTACACTGCCTATCCAAAATCATGAAATGCTCTGTTTAAGGGTGACACCTCCATGTACACTGCCTATTCAACAATATATTGATATTTACACAGTGAGAAGTATCTTTTTACATCAACTCCTCTCGTTTAGAAACAAAACGACAGAAATAAAATAGAAATCGAATGGACGGTTCTAGATTACTGTCATTTTTTTCAATAAAGAAAACTCGTGTAGGGATATGACAGTGTTAAACTAGTGTAAAAAACAAACCATTTCTAGTGAATTAAAATAATAATGAGACATTTTCAGATATTAAAGGATCGTACCAGATAGATTTACCATCCGTGCGCTTTGCACACTCTGTCACAAGGGCTCGCTACAAAGCAAATTAATAGTATCCGTCAATGGATAGAGGGCTTGGATGTTCCAACCAATAGCAATACAACACAAGGGAAGACACGATTCCGCACCCCTTAGTATTTCCAGCCCTGCTAGTTTTTCCTATTTTCATTTCCTAATGTAAACCTTACGCCAGCTGTAATCAAGACTGTATCAATTTTTGTAACATCTGAACAGACTTCATGTACTTCATGACATATTGGAGAAAATTCGACACTTACTTCGCCGATTTCGAAGAATCCACAAGTACTGGCCTGCAAAGTTACCGTCAGCATTCGGATAATCTTGGATTTCACCATTGACCGTAAGAAAAGTTCAGAACAGAACATCCCCCAATATATAATATATTGAATATATTTAACATTTGGATAATTATCTTTATTTACACTCTCATACTTATTATAACATGGCTCTTTAAAGTTATCCATTTCATCGCTTTATATCGTCTTCTTGTTTTTAGCGCTGAATTTTTATTACAGAGATTATTCCGAACATGCCTTGTTATTTACTGCATACTGCATACAAATGAGACTAGGTTTTGGAGTGCAAAATTGTACAACTGAATATTATGACCAACTAAAACTAATATATTTTATTTTCAGAGGTCATTATGCCATAGTAGCTTGAGCCACAAAGCACCTGTCTATAAGAAATGCCCGATTGTAAGGGACAAAAGATTATGAATCTGAAAATGATTGACGTAAATGGAAATTACTTTATGTGCTATGTTCATATTGTTCATCAGTGCACTGACAACATTACACTTACCTTGCTATCTTCCGCACAAATACAAACATTCTTGATTTTTTTCCTTTCTTTGTCCTAAACAAATCAAAATAAATACATCATTTGATTCGCTAATACCAAACCAAGTTATAAAAAAAATAAAACTACCTTTGATACAGAGACGACAAGAAAAGAATTTAAACGTATGAATAGACATAATTTAAACAGAATTATGAATGAAAGACTTACAGATTCATTAATTGTATTGTAATAATGTTAACAAATATAAATTGCATGGTGGTAACAGTCAAGCTCTTTATGAATTTTCCAGAACAACGAACCATATTTGAAGAAGATCACCAATTAAAAACTTGAGCAATTTGGGTTAGGTAAAATAGAATTATTCCAAACGCCGAGACTTATGAAGAGATCGTTTCAGGAATGTGAAAAGTTGAGTACATCATTTAGATACAGAACAAACAACAACAACAACATAGCTCCTTCTGAACATATATAATAAAAGTGGAATCGATGTCATTGAACTTTTATTTTACATTTTACACACATACCAAATCTGTACGGTATACAAGCATATGCGAAAGAACAAGACAGATACTTGACAGAATTAAATATTTAATATTGCATGTAGAAACATACAAAACCTCCCGGTGGAAGCTCATTCATATATTGGCCTATATAGGTTACAAACAGAAAGGAGTTTATATATAATCAAAAACATGGACAATAAATGTTTATTTTATGATGTGGAACCAGTTTTAAAAACTCCACGAATATCCTCATATACCATCAAAATGAAAATACGATATGTAGAGGCGTTGATTTGATACATGTTTGGTAGAAATAGAGGACATTGGGGAAAGTGAAAATTAATGTAGTTCAGATGTAAACGTGTATGAAATATTTAAATGTGCCGACAGAGAGAGGCATGGACTTAACCTATATTATATTTGCTAGAGTAACTAAATAGAGAGTGAAAAACGAGTAGACTTTGTTAATTAAATTTTATTGTCGACTTAATGATTAAGAGATAGAACACATGGCTTTGTTGGCGTATAAATATTTTCAAGATTGGTAATTTCACAGCCAAACAATAATTTAAAAAAAAAAAGACTTCTTGTCAGTTTTGATTATAATTTGTGACATATATTGCACAAAATCCGTAATTTGTGCTTGCAATGACGGTGCAAGTCTTATATTGCCACATTATTGGCTGATCGGCTGGTAGTATAATAAAGTCACACTAAAGAGCAAACTGAGCCTTAGCCAAGAAGATAATGTAGTATGAATTTCGGTTTTACAATCCAACTCTTTAAATTTAACGGCTAATTCGGAGAATTCAGTCAAGATACAATTTACCAGAAAAATGGAATTTGCATTTTACACTTATTCAACAAAATGCATGAACTATTAACATTTTTAAAGATTTTCTCCATGAACGACCTTAAAGACTACCATGCTAAGTACAAGCAAGTATTCTTCTCAAATCAAGCCAGACATAATGGTCATGAAGGTACAATTTTATTATAAGTATTGCTAAATTCTGCGTGATTTTATTGTTCATCAAAGAAGTACTTAATGGCTTCTACAAAACTGTTGCATTGATTAGAATCATGGAAATAAACCATCATTGGAAGACATTCTAGAATTACTGAGCTTTTTGTCTATTACTGAGCCAGCCAATTCCATTTCTGTTGTTTTCAGTAACTGATTCCGAAGTTGTTGTTGTTGCATTGGGTTTAAAGCCAGTTCTTAGAGCAGGATAGGCTATACATGGCGGCCAGTATAACTGGTCTAAGAGAAATTCGGGAAAATCCCAGTAAGTTCCGAAGTAATTGTATCGTACTTCAAACAAATGCATGTTTTTTGGGTTTTTTTTGTTTTTTTTCATTTTGCAGGCTGGGATATCATCGTTTTCAATATATAGGCTTTTGCTAGTGGTATGATAAATTTGAAATCATATCGAAGAACACGTGGATGCAGTGGACGTTGATATATTAGTACATGTATATGAAGGTCAGTTGGTATTCTAAACATTTCACCATAGGCTAAATAGTTTTTTTGCCAGTGTTTTGTACATTACTCACCTTGGTCGTAACTTTGTCAAGTTTTAACTCTCTGCCCCTTAGGCAGTCCTGTTTGTTCTATTTCGATCAGGCTTCCACACACCTTCATCAGTCAGGAAATTGTTAGTCATTCGATTAGAAAAAAAACATCAACTCCGTAGGATATGTTAGTGGCTTCCAAACTATATTTGGACTATAATATATTTGGTAGTGTAAGTGTATATGTGATGTGACACAATGATATGCTAGACTCAGGCAGTCAAAGCTTTATATATGTGACACAGTGATATGCTAGATTAAGGTATTTAAAACTGTATATGTGACACAGTGATATGCTAGACTGAGGTATTTAAAACTTAGTCTATGTGACACAGTGATATGCTTGACTGAGGCATATACATGTTTTGTGTATGTGACACAGTGTATGCTATATTAAGGTATTTAAACTGTGTATGTGACATAGTGATATGCTAGATTAAGGTATTCAACACTGTGTATGTGACACAGTGATACAATAGACTGAGGTATTCACCTCTGTGTGTATTTGATAAGTGATGTTTAGACTAAATTATTTAACTCTTTGAGTATGTGATACAGTTATGTGTTAGACTGATGTGTATATCTGATACAATGACGTGTTGAACTGCGGTTTGTAACTCCTTGTGGTATTTTGTCGTACCTGCTAGAAAAGAACACGTTACTAAATATCACACGTCCAATGAATACATAACAGCTGTTTAACTCGTCCTCTGAAGGTTAGTAAATATAATCAGTTTAGGTTGCCCTATAATCTGGCCACTACCAGTTACTGTTCTAAATAATCACAAATAGGGTAATATCCGCAAAGCATTTTTCTTCTGTATTTAACATCTCACTAAATTTAAAAGTAATAAATGTTGATACTGCTTAAATTTTTATTTTTCTAAACGGGATAAATCTTTCTTGTGTCTCATTCCAATTATAAAAAGTATCGATCTATTTTTGCATTGTACAGATTAAGTGCTTGCTCTGCAGATTCCTTTTTAATGAGTAAGCGATATGTAACTTGTTTGCCGTCATATGTAAATATAAACTCAAAGATCCGAAAGGCTCAATATAGAAGCTGACACACATTGTGAATAAGCCTAATTTTTATTTTTAATCCGAATGTCATAATGATCTATTATATCTATTGTGACTAAATTGCATTCAGCAAAATTTGATAGATCGTTGTTAAATTCATAAATCGTAAGCAATGCCTTTGGAGTAGCTTTATCCACAAAAACTTCCAACAACCATTTCAGTAATCTAAATTACATCTCTTCAATGCACACCTAATTTAATACCGTCTGTATGATAAAGCAATATGCATCAGTTTGATTCTCACTTCAAACTCCTGTTTGTTATTATGGACTTAATTTCTTTTATCATTTCATCTTCTGTAACACCCAGTGCAAGATTCGTTATTCCCATTTCGGTGCTCAATTCACGTTTGAATTTTTTTACATGTTAGTTTATTTATTCTGGTTTTTAACTTAACCAACTCTACTACTAGTGTCTTTTCTTTATCTATTTCAGTTTTGAACGCACCTGTTTCTGCTGTTAGTTATTATTCCAAATCATTTAAATCATGCCTCATTCGTTATAGCCTCTGGCCTAATTCGGCGACACTGCCTTGTACCACATCGATATTATTAATCAATTCTCTATGAACATACTTTTCGTATCTATTTTTGACTGTTCAACCTCATGTAACGCGTTGTAAAATTCAGTGAATTTAAAAGATTTTGATAGGTTGGATCTTATGACTCAAATTTGTAATATATAAATCGATATTTGTTTTCATAGCTTGCACTGTGCTTCACACACATTTAAGTTTGCCTTGTTTAATATATCATTTTACTTATTTCCATTCAATCATTAACTGCTATCTTGTTGTTCAACTCGATAATTTTTGTGCTAAAATCATGTATTTGAGTTTCAATCTGTTGTCTAATTTTGTTTCGTTACTCAAATCTCTCCGTAACTATTCCAGGTGAGATTGTACTGTTACGTGTAGGAACGTACAAATGTAACAAAAGAAAAGAGTGAAGTCAACAAGCTTTGTAAATTTTTACAAAATAATTTATTTCCCTAGAAAACAAGGTAATATATGAAATAGGACTTACGGTTTGTGAAAATAATCCAAAATTTAATCCTAGAATTGAAAAAGACAAGTCCTATCACTAAACAGTTCTAACTGAATCCAGGTTCGAATATCTATGAAGTTCCAGTATGGAAGGCGATGACGTCAGATGAGATCGTTGTACTGATGGCAACAATTCCTCGCTGAAACACAATTTATAATGTTCTGTTTACAATTCCAGAATAAATTTCCACTGAATGTCTTTTTCCCAGAATTTTCATAAAGAAAACCACTTGTGTTGTTTTCTTGAGGATTTAAATTATTAAATTCCCAAAAATAGATTAACTTCAAGACAATCTGGTATCAACAATATAAACACCTCGAGCTCTAAGGTGTAAATATACGGCTAAACCAGAAAACACTGAGATTGAGAATTAAACCCTCAATTTTAGATCACATGGTGGCCCACGTGGTCGCCCAGATGGAACAACGCAGTAAAGCGCACAGCCGAGCTATCACGCAAGCAGATCATGAACTTCGTAATAGCCAATCATTTTCGCTTAGTGTTTACAAAACGTTTCAACCAAGGTGAGCTAAAAATGCTGATGATGTAATACCTTTTATGTTAAAATCAGGTCAAAACAGAGACGTGTTTTTTCGAAAATAGTCAAATCCCGTGAAAATTATCATTATAATAAAATGTAATGAAACAAAAATAAAATTAAAAAAATTTAAAACTAACACACAAGTAATTTAATTACATATACGTAACACTTCCCCCAAAAAGAAAAAGAAAGATTTATGTAATAAAACTTTCTTTTTACCATATGTTTTACTCTTATGAATTATACAAAGTGTACATGAAATAATATTTCTATACACGGGAAAGTGCATCTGCAATCAAATTGTCTTTTCCTTTAATGTGCCTGATGTCATGATTATATTCTTGCAACAACAAACTCCACCTTAATAATCTTTGATTTTTATTTTTCATCTTGTCGATGAATGTAAGGGGGGTTGTGATCACTAAACACAACAACCGGAGAAGGGGCTGAACTAATGTAAATTTCAAAATGCTGTGATGCCAATATTAAAGACAAACATTACTTCTCGATTGTTGAGTAATTTCTTTGGTGCTTCTTTAATGTCTTAGAGAAATAGCACACTGGGTGATCAAAACCATTTCTATCTTTTTGAATCAATACTGCTCCAACCTCAGCATCACTTGCATCAACAGATAATTTAAAAGATTGATTGAAATTTGGAGCTGTTAGAACTGGCGCACTTTTAAGTATGACTTTTAATCTATCAAAAGCTTTCTGACATTTTTCAGTCCAAAGAAACTTGTTTTTCTTACTCAACAAGTTTGTCAGGGGTTCAACAGTATTAAATTGGAACAAAATTTTAGATAGTATCGCATCAGTTGCTTTTTACTGACAGGCATAGGGAATTCAGAGATAGCCTTGACCTTAGCATCTATAGGTTTAACTTGACCATGTCCCACAATATGCCCTAGAAAAGTTACACAAGCACGGCAAAACTCACTTTTAGATAAATTGATTGTCAAATTTGCATCAGTGAGTCTGTCAAAGAATTTCCGAATCGTGGCTAGATGTTCTTTCCAGGTGTCGTTATAGATGACATCATCGATGTAAGCATCACAATTATCTAGACCAGAGGTAATCATATTCATCAAACGTTGAAAGGTACCTGGTGAACCCTTCATTCCGAACGGCATTACTTTATATTGACAGAGTCCATCTGGAGTCACAAATGCCAAAATTTCCTTTGCTCTTTCCGTTAGTGGAATTTTCCAAAATCCTTTCAGAAGGTCAAATTTGGTGACGTACTTGGCATTTCCAATTTTATCAATACAGTGATCAATTCTTGGTAATGGAAATGAATCTGTTTTTGTCACACTATTAACCTTCCTATAATCAGTGCACATACGGAAAGTTTTATCTGGTTTCGGAACAAGTATACATGGTGAACTCCAGTCACTTTTACTGGGA
>JAECUM010019848.1:0-40004 GCA_016617855.1 Megalonaias nervosa
AACAAAATTAACGCAACCTTTTAGCCCAAAACGTCTTTTATATTTTTAACATTTTCGTCGCCGTGAAAGCTCCAAAGTCTTATACAAATAGAGAACCAAGCTCAAGCATTGGAGGCAATAGGAATTAATTCTCAGAGAGAGAGAGAGAGAGAGAGAGAGAGAGAGAGAGAGAGAGAGATAGAGAGAGAGAGAGAGAGGACTGACATACGTCCTTACTCGAAATTGACAAGCTTTGACCATGTTCCTTCAGGACAAGTACCCGTAATGCTTTCTATTTGCAAAATAAATTATGGAAATATAATAAGAACCAGAATTAAAAAGTCAAGGAAATGGTGACAATGTATCAGGTTCCTTGATAGTGACACACGAGCAAATGAATACAAAAAAGAGAAAAGAAATGATTCCTTCCGACTGATTATTTCGCATATTGAACTCCTAATCCGACATATTAAGTAGCTTGACGAACACTTATAAAATTAGTCTTGAAATTAGCTCCGTTGATAGCATCTACATTACATGCAGCAGCCACGGGAAGCACGTATGTCTGTGTGTGTGTGTGTGTGTGTGTGTGTGTGTGTGTGAGAGAGAGAGAGAGAGAGAGAGAGAGAGAGAGAGAGAGAGAGAGAGAGAGACTTCAAATTTCGTGTGCATTTGATTTCTACTACAGCGAACGTATAATATTTAATTTATAAAACTGGGAAGTAACACATTTTTCTCCAGTATTCACTGTCAAGTGCACACGTTGTTTGAAGAAAAGTAGCAACAGTACTTACATTTTTTTTTTTTTAATTTTGAGTTACAAATTCAGCAAATTTATATAGGAAATTTAATTTCAGAAGAAATGAGAGAGCGCTAGTTGAAAAGGCATTGTCATTGTGTTTAACCTACATCGCCATGAGGGCCATTTGCTAATCCGTCGCACACATATGATATAGTATAAGCGAATGGGCACATGCATGAAAGAAAATAAATACAAACAAAAAAAACCCTACAAAAATTAGAAATCGTTCATATCGTTATGATTTGAACATTCGTGTGTGCTCGAATATTGTGTATAATTAAAAATAAAAAGAACATGTATGTTATTATGTATGTATGTATGTAAGTTTGTATGTATGTATGTATGTATGTGTGTATGTATGTATGTATGTATGCTTGTATGTATGCATACTTGCATGCATGCATGTATGTATGTATGTATGTATGTATATGTGTGTCAGTACGCACGTATATTATGTAGATACCTAAGTAAGCACGTGTGTATATATGCATATATCTATGTATGTATGTATGTATGTATGTATGTATGCATTTATGTGTGTATGTATGTATATTGGTGTATGTACGTATCCATGCATGTATGTATGTGTGTATGTATGTATGTATGTATGTATGTTTGTATGTATGTATGTATGTATGTATGTATGTGTGTGTATGTATGTATGTATGCATGGACATATGGATTGATGATTATTTACGTATATCGATTGATCGAGAGGCCGACGTTCCATCAAAGCCGAACATTAATACCTGTGCCCAAAGTAGACTTTTCATATTCTTAGCTTAGAATACCAGTATTTATTACAGTTAATACTAATAACAGTTCTGAACGTTATTTCAAAGAAGGAAAGAGGAACGGTTCATTTTATCAGCATTTATCCAGGAATAAAAACACTAAATGTAAATTCTGTTCTGAGAGAGAGAGAGAGAGAGAGAGAGAGAGAGAGAGAGAGAGAGAGAGAGAGAGAGAGAGAGAGAGATGCCATTAGCTTTCCTAACACGGAATGGACAAAATAATCCATGTAAGTGGACGATTCACTTCAAAAATGTAAATAAAGAAAAAATACATTATTTTGATTAGATATACGAATATTTTTCAATTTTGAAATATTTCACTGCATCTGTTTAAAAGCACTGTTGATATCTCTTACGCCTTACCTGCATAAAAGAATCATGATCCAATTGTTCGATCGAAATATACACTGCTTAACTCAGGCATGACGAATAAGTACATAAGAAAAAGCATGCATGGATGTCTTCAATGTTTAGAATGAATTTCAAGGTATGCGCGAATTCACAGAGCAACAATAGCGACGTGCTTTATCAGCAATAGCAGGTCTTCATATTGTTCTATAATAAAGAGCTTTTAAATGCAAGTTTGGCACATGATGCATACTAACAACTTTATCAATGATCTGGTTTGAGTACGAATGTTGTACAGGTGTTGTCGGTTTAAGGACATTGCATGATAATGGTAGAGCCTGTTGTATGGGAGGAAATGAGTCAGATATCTCATTATATGGCCCAACCACACTCAGCTATCCACCAATACAATGGAGACCCGTTTAATAACCTGGAGAATGAATCCAACATTTGTTATCAATGGACATAGGTTGTAAAGAAAATGTAAAGATAAAACATAGGCATAACTAACACATGTTCATTAAGGGTTTTTCCATACAAGCGTCATTGATCCAAGTTTCTATACATATTTTACTGCAATTGTTTAGAACCTGTATGTGCTGTCAGATTTGTGTTTACCTTTGCTTACTGTAACCATGGACAGTAACATACAACCATAAAAGAAAAGTCGAATCAGTGAACTCTAATAATTATTTGACACTTTTACCTATGAGAGTCGCGCTATTGTCACATTTTTAAATATTTGTGTAAAATAACATTTATCAACTGCCGGGTATCAGTTCTTGGTAGCAAGGACAAGCAATATATGGCCAGTTGCATACATCAGGCAAGTGAGACAGAATATTTTTCAGATACCGTAAACATGGGATGAGCAATCAATTCGGTTGCGGATCTAGACAGATTTTTGTTTGTTCTGCCTTGCTTTGGGGAGGGGATGGCTGCGATTGGAGTGACTTTCTAGGCGAACACGCTGTACAGTTAAAATGTTCACTCTTAGTGCCAAACAAATAAATGTAGTCATTTTCAAAACCAAACATCCATAGTACAGTGAAAGGGAGAGGGGGTGGTAGTGACGGGGGGAGGGGGGAGTAATGTGAATGGAGGGAGAGAAAGAGAGAGAGATAGATTGTGAATACTTTTCATAACCTATCGAAAATAATATAAGAACTCAAGAAAGTTGCAATTCCTGAATGTTTTCATTACTTTCCTCCAGTATTTATGGTTCATATATATATATATATATATATATATATATATATATATATATATATATATATATATATATATATGAGCGTGTGTGTGTGTGTACCATCAATTACATCATGTGACTATTTTTAATTGCATACTGCATTATAATTAAATATTGTACATTTATCTGAATGTTACTAAAGAGCATAGTCCAATATGGCTAAGATCGAGAGATGCTTAGCAGTAAGATACATGATGATAAGTGTTTAAGTTCTGGTGGCCTTGGACCACTTATTTTAATAGAACATATCACTGTCAGATAAGATGCTGCCTGTCGTGTTAGGGGAGTTATCGTTAGAAAATGCCTGTTCCGAATGACGTTTCCACTTCCAGCAACTTGTACTTTTTTTTTAATTGGACAAACGGACAATATAATATGGCCTCGTATCGGTGCCTGTCAGATATACTTACAGATAAACGGAAGACAAGAAATCCCTATTGGATGGTGCAAATACAAACCTGTCTTGGAGGTGTACGTTGTCACTTGTTTCCCACGGTTATTTTTCTTGTTAAGATTTGCTTTTCTCGCATTCAGCGCTATCAGTAGGTTTCTTCAAGAATTATGTTCACAAAATTACGAATGTATTTTATGTTAAGGGAAATATAATATGGGACCTGTTACGGCATACATCATTACCCATGTTGTATGTTTTAGTTTTGCCAAACGATTGCGGTATGCTTACTTTTACTCTTTTGGTCAACCGGCTAACTAGCACACGTGCAAACTGCAGGCAGTATTTTTTTTGGTGTGTTTTTATTTTTTTATTGATTTTTTTTTGGGCGTCGTCCCCTTCACGTTACAGCATATAGAACTATGGAACTCTTATGTTCTGATGTGTCTGTATATAGTTACATTGCATAGATACCTTACCCTGAAAGTGCCTAAGGACAGCAGTTTCAAACTGCAGAAGTATATACTAATTGTATTTGTCCTTGATTTCTTTTAATCATCTGTTTTTAAAGAGTTGTTTTCTACGTTAAATAATTCTATTTTATCTTAAAGTTTTATCAGGTAAGACAAATTTCACACAGCATAATGCTGTTAGATTTAATATCTATTTCAGGTTGCAGTCATATTGCTTCTTTTAAATATGAATTGACTAATCTGTTTGAATTATGTATGTTTTATATAGCAAACAACGAGAAACCTTTTAGTTTTATATAATTCTGCGTGATTATTCTTGTGTTATGGATATCTATATTTTTTGTACTCCTGGTACATGATTTTGTCTAATTTTTGCAATTTTTATTCACGACTGTAAATTGCAGTGATTATCTATAGATGGATTTGGCGTACGTGTTTGGGTTCTATTTTAAGATATTAAAGAAAGTAAAATTGCATAGGATCTATAAATAGATGCTTACGTATGTGTTGATAGTTAATAATAATAAAATAATTAGCAAATATGTTTACGAGATTGGAGCATTTTCCCATCGGACAAGTCGGTCAGGTGGTATGTTAGATGAATTAAATTAATTCTCATTGCGAGTTCTTCGACGATGTTGGAAATTCCCGATTAGTCACGTAGGTAGTAGTAGCTAAGTCCGTTTCAAACATTCGCAAGTATATAAGTGGCCCGGCAGTTTTCTTACTTTTGCTTTATGTGTTCTTGTTCTAACATCCAGTCTGCAGACGTATTTTATGTTTAATTTAGATAATATCTGTGAGGAAAAACATATATTTGGTTTATTCAGAGGAAGCAGAATGTGGTCATTGGACTATACTATTATTTTGGAACTTTTGTGAATTATTCCAAGGAGTTCTAGACAACTCCATTTTGACAATGTCACGATTCTTAGCGGACCAGTACATTTGTGTATCTGAAATTATACGGAACATTTCATTCTTCTGACTTTAACAGAACTTTTGGGGGATTTATTTTGGATTCACTTCATAATACTGTAAATTCCTCTCATATTTTCATTAATAACTTTGATAATTAAATTATTTGTTGCGTTTTACAAAACTTATAGGTTTTACTTCTTTGTAACTTACTTTATGACCAAAGAGTCGTAACACTTGTCCTATATAAATACGTAAATAAACTTGGTCATCGTGTCATTCCGTGTAGTCTTTCCGATCGTAGAACAGTTTTAATATTTAACCAGGTCTTTTGTTCATACATAGCATCTATAGGGGTTTTTGTTTATGGCTCATGTACTAAACTTTTGTACCAAAACACGCTAGTGTTAATGGCTCATGTACTAAACTTTTGTACCAAAACACGCTAGTGTTAATGGCTCATGTACTAAACGTTTCAGTCGTGTGTATTCCCACCTGAATTCCAGTAACAAAACTTGGATCTAGTCCTGCTTGCTGTAAGAAGTTGTCCGTTATTGAAAGGTTTATTTCATAATTTCATTTTCGTTATTTGAAGGAAGTAGCATTATAATTTCATTTCCATTATTTGCCCATTACTGAACAATGTATTTTCATGTATTTTTATGTTTTGGGAACATTACAATTCCATAAATTGTTTGTCATTTGTGAATAAATAGATCCACAGTTTAATTAAATTTACAGAACAGATCATGTTTGTCAAAGTGAACATAACAATTTAAAAATAATATTATAATCAATGTTTGTTTTAATGTGTATCGTTAAGTAGGCAACGATCTGAAAGCTTTAGCAGCAGAGAGGGTGAACAGAACATTTTGCTGGAGACCTTATTTATGAAAAATAAAGGTTCCTACAAAGACTGAAAATAAAGGTCAATAATGCCAAACCGAATCCATTAACCGAGCACATTTCGTTGTTGCGGAGACCACGTTAACGAAATCTTGTGGATTAGTTCATTTTGTTACTCGTTCGTTGACATATTTTTTTTTTCTTCAAATTTTTATGCGACTCGTTTACGTCTAGGTCACGTACGCGTGGTCTCACCCTCTCTGCTGCTATAATTAAACCATTGTTATATCAATAATGATCGGTGAAGCTCATTCAGCTTGACTAGCTCGAGAGCGACTAGAGGCAATTAAGAAATATCTGCCCGTGAGAGATGCTGTCAGACAAAAATTACAAGCGCGTCATGAGTCTCAGGTGGAATTTGTAGAAGGTGCAGAACAGTTACTTAAACCAATTACTGAACCAACAAGAAAAATTGTCGCAGCAACTGAGGCAACACAAAAAGCTATTGAAACATTGCCTGCCGATATTGCTGGGCGTCTTCGAGCAACTCGACCACCACCCAGGCAACTTCCTCAACCACCACCTGAAATTCAACCACAACCTGAACCACCAAAAACCAAAACCAAAATATTAGATAAATTCACACCCGAAGGTACTGCCGCTATCAAAAACCCAGAACAATTAATAAAGATTGCCGCGTATGAATATTATGAAAGAGAAAAATATATGAAACCTGAGCATATTAATACTCTGAAATCTGGCGATTGGGTCAGGGATATATATCGTATCGCTACTGATACTTCACAGATCAGATCTGAGGAAGATGTTAATCGGTTTGAACTTTTTAACCAGACAGTGAAAGAGTATATTGAACATGAAAAACAAGCAAGAGAACAAAAAGAAGAAGAAATGAAACAGAAACTCGAAAAAACAAAAGCAGAAAGGAAAAGCAAGGAAGAAAAAAACAGTCCAAACAACAAGTGAGAAAGAAGAAGAAAGGCAGTATGAAAGTTCTGACCCCGATGCTACTGGAAGTGGTATTGGTACAGGTACCAGGGGAAGTGGTCTTGTTACTTGTCCAAATAAGGTCCTTGCCTATGTTGATTGATTAGAAATTCTGATTGGCGGAAAAAGCTTGTAATAATTCTCCAGAAATCATTAATGAAGCAGCTGCTATTTGTCAACGATTATTTATAGGCGGTATCATGGACGCTAATGTGTATCGGTACCTCATTAATGAAATCGCCGATGATTATTACAGCGATTAAGCAGTTATAGATATAATTATTATAATAAGATGATTATACATAATGCTCAACGTGGGCCAACCATGATTAGGGTGATAAATTCGAGATTACCTACATATAAAACATTCTACGGAGATGGACTCGGCGATGTTGTTCAGGGCTTATTTTCGAGGATAGCCCCAAAGGCAATACTGATTGCAAAGCAACTGGGCATGAAAGCCATTGACGTTATTCGTGAAAAAGGTATTGGTGCTGCCGGCGACGTTGCCAGTAAAGCATTCTCTGCAACCAAGGATAGACTAGCACGATTAGTACGACGAAAACCTCAGCAACCAGTAAAATTGCCCAGCATTGGAGTGATGCCTGCAAATGTTAGTAAAATAATAAATCAAGCCGCAAATCAAAAACTAGCAGAGTTAGCCGCCAGCACCAATGGTGCTGACAGCGAAAAAAAACATAGCAGCAAGTCTGATGGCAGGAAGTGGTCTTCGTATTAGACGATGACCAATAACATAAATATGTTCAAACGTATATCTGATCCCGCATTTGACTTGGATGCGCCAGTTCTCAAGGATGAGTCTGTGCGTGATTATCAGTATTATTCTTATGACGCACTACAGCCAAATCAGCGTGGACGAATCGAATTACAAGTTCAAGATACAAGTAGATATTTCTTACCCGCTGAAGCATTTATTGAAGTAGAAGGTGAAATTTTGAAAACAGATAATATTGAATATGGAGCCAATGATAGTATTGGCTTTGTTAATAATGGCATTATGGCGTTGTTCGACAGTGCTACGTATATCATCGACGGGAGAAATATTGAATCAGTTCAGAAGGACGTCGACGTTGCCACAACAATACTTGGTCTAGCAAGATACAGCGACGATTATTCAAGATCAGCTGGTCCATCAATGATGTTTACCAAGGACACTTCTGACCACCTTAACTACGTACTATATGATATAAGACGACCAAGAAACCATGGCAATAACGCCGACGCTGATGTTGCTCGGTGGTTCATGGTGCTAATGCAAATTTCAGCTTGGGAGTCACAACACGTCAATCTATGCTGAAAGATGGAAACAGAAGATTTTCATGTGCAATCCCGTTATCACATATCACATGTGCAATCCCGTTATCACAGAAATGTCAGAAAGGTTATTTTCGGAGCCAAACATACGTATAGGTGTACTCGTACGAAAAGCCACAGACGATGATGCAATATTGCGATCTGCTGTTGTTGCTGATGCCGGTAAAGTAGCGCTGACAAAACTTTTATTGTGGATGCCAGTAATGACTCCAGCGATACCTGAAGAAGAACGTTTACTCTCTTTTATTGGTCAAGGTGGTAAATCGACGCTATCATGGTTAACAACAACCACAGATGCTGTTCAAATTGCTATTAGTGGTTTATTTACATGGCAGATAACATCACAACAAGGTATCTCTGCTCCGCGACATATATTTGTTGCTTTCCAAGATGCTGCACGAGTAAATTCACAAACACATAGTATAATGATATTTGACAAACTCGGTGTTTCTGAAGTTTCATTGAAAATAAACGGACATCAAGAACCATCGGAGGATATTTAGTTGAATTTTGAACAAAATCATGTGGCGCGTGCATATCATTGATTGATGTCGTTTATGGGGCGTGATCAAAATATCGATACTGGTTTACAAATATCACAGCTAGATTTTACAACGCTGTATCCGATTTATTATTTTTCGCTGGAACGTTTGGATTTGTATAGGCATTCCGTCGTTGACATACACTTTCGAGCTCGTGTTACAAAAGGAACTATTGCTAATTACAGAGCAATCACCGTCACACTCAGTGATAAGACAATGCTACTTGAAGGTGTTGGTGGACGAACGAAGGTCGTTGATGCCCCAGTGGAAAATATGCAAGCGTTAATTTAGAAGTCAGAAATATATCATAAATGTCATATCATCATATTAGTGTCAGTCTGACTCCTGATCATATTAAAAAACTGCAGTCGGCATCATCAAAAAACTGTGGAGTTAAAATATCACTAGCCCGAGAACAAATCACAGGTGGTTCAAATAAACTATCGCTGACAGAACGCCAGCTCAAGCACTTCAATGAAGCCAAACAATCAAAGAAAGGTATACGCGTAAATCTTTCTGCGGGTGCCATCAAAAACATTGCTAAGACAGTTTGTATATTTCCTCTCCTTGCAGCTATTCCAGGAATAATAGCCGCTGCAGCCCCAGCTGTTGCAAACGCTGCTGCGTTAGGTGCAGTTGGAACTGCTGTTGGAATGGCATTAAAGAAAGCAACAGGAAAAGGAATTTAAAAAAAAGAACGATCCCATTTGGGTCTCGGTCTGAGACTTCCAGGGACTTTACCTCGGCACTAGCAGTACTTGATGCTGTATCAAGATAAAAAAAACCCCACCCCATAAGGCTGTACACGAATATACGAGTTCTGTTTTAAATAATCGCTAATAATATTATGGTAGATATTTACGGAAGATCAGCTAAAACCCTAACCCGAACAGAGTTCGGACCAGATGAAGTTTTACTCAAGCGAGTAACAAAACAGATAAATGATGAATTATCTGAAATGCTCAATCTTACCAACGTTGTTCCAAACGAACTTGTTATATTTCAAAACCGTGAAGGAAAATTAATGACGAGTAGTATTTCAATCAACCATATTATTATTCGTCTTATTGCTGTATACGACAGCGGCGGAAAACTTGTCCATTGGTTCTGTTACTGTATCGTCGATCAGTGATAGGTTGTTAAAATCCGGTGATAACATGAACGGTGTCATTAACATGAACAACAATAAAATTATTAATGTAGGAGAACCAACAGATAATCTCGATGTTGCAACGAAGAAATATGTCGATGATAAGGAAATTCCGGTAACAACTTCGTTGACGACAATCAACGATGGAATGTCCACACTCAAAACTGATTTTTCCAATCACGTACAAACATTTCTAAATTTTCGTAGAAACATAAACATTGCTATTAATGATTTTTTTGGAAGTCCAGCAAATGTTGACATTAAACTCGCATTAAACTCGCCGACATTAACACAAGACTCAACGATATTGTCAGTGGAATTCCTGATATCGTTGAAAAACTAATCTGATTAAAATTCCTCACGGCGAAGAGATTGCTAATGTGGTATACACAGTATCATCAGGATCATCAACATGGACACCGCAAAATAACACTATCAAACATACCGCGGAGGTCACTGGTGTGTACAGGCTGTCCGTATTTAGTTCTGCAAAATTTAGGATATTTATTACATTTCCATGGCGTCATTCAACCGATAATTTTTCTGGAACTGTATCTGTAGTGTTAAATAAAGGTACCGAAGAAACATTTATACTGGAACCATCTGACAAAATATTAACCTCGGCGTCTTACTGGTGGTGTCTGGAATTTGTCGCCGAAACACCTCATTTAAGTACTTGATATAGTATAATGATCGACGTTCAGCGATACAGATACAATAAAGTATGTGCGTGGCAAACTAAACTAAAAAATATCATCGACGATTATACAATAAAAGTGAAAAAATATCGAAGACGCGTGGTTGTCGTTGACATAGTTGTCTATTCAGTTTCTGCGCTCATTGCTGGAACCGGCGAAATATTATCAACAATAACAGCGACTGCGCCTGTAGTTGTAACGATTATCGTTTTATCCGCAACAACTATAGCGGGTATTTTTTGTATTATTGCAAAGAAGATAGATACATGCACGAACACAAAATTACACGAGTATGTGGTAAAATTACATACAGCAACAACAGCATATTCCAAACTATTATCGTTGATTTCGTCGTCGTTCAACGATGGCAAAATATCCGATGAAGAATTCAGCGCGATGGTAAAACCTACAATGAAGTATTTGACGAAAGTACTGAAGAAATCAAGGATTTAGAATAATAATAGTATAATAATGACAACGTCCTTGACTGAGTCCATGACTATGTCAAGGGAATTACTACAACAGATCGTCACTAATACTGCTCTGGTAAGAACTACAATGATATCGGCGAGTTCAACTAATCTATAATTCAGTATTAATTTTCCAACTGCAATACCAGCAAAAGAAATTGCATTAGCGTAATTACGAGTTTATTATAGTTGGCCAAATATCAGGTTGAAATCATTCGGTGGACTACAACCAAATAATTCATTAGTATTTGCAAATAAAAAACAAACCCGACGGAACTCCTGATTGGCAAGTAGTCAGTATACCCACGGGAGGTTATCGGATAGAACAGATCAACGAAGAATTCCAACGCCGGATTAAATTATCACAGGTAAAGAATCAAAGATTGCCATTACTGTTCAAGAGCCAACGCTATCAGCCGCGATAGAAGTAAATTCTCCAGATTACGCCGTGGACATATATCAAAGTTCGATTAGAACCGTGTTAGGTTGGCCAGAAATCCCACCGGTTTATTTTGGACTACCAGAACCACGCCGCGATGAATTTCTGACAACAGATTAGAGTTTCATTAAAAATCCAAATTATCGAAATAATCATCCGTGTTCCATTAATAGATTTTTTATTGATGGACGAGAAAAAATTCATGATTTGAGAATTCCAGGAAGAGAAGCCACAGCAAGTTTGGATTTACGCATTTTCGGTACTACAGTCCCAGCAATGATAAATGAATCTAACCGGACATTTACTAATATTAAAAATTTAATCGTTGATTTGATACAAAAGTACAACGAGGACATAAAATAGAACATCATAGAATCAATCCAACATCTGAATCAAATATTAATTGATTTCAAATATACTAAACATGTTGTAGTCAAAAATATATATAAATTTTTCACAGATCGAACAAGTATAAAATACGAGATTGAACGATCTGAAAATGTATATAAAAGACATAAAATCAGTGGATTAAAACAATCAGTAATTGATCTCGATAATGTGAATTTTCCAAGGATCTTCGAATCATGGAGAAAAATAAGCCCCCCCCCCCGCCAAATATTCTCAAACACAACAACGATCTATATAAAGGCAGCCGCCATATTTCACCGGGCATCGTCAGTATTACTTGAACGATTGATGTCAATCTAGTATGTGATGTCATTGATGGTAGTTATCAAGTTGACGCTGAAAAATCCAACAAAGCCCAACAGGGATACATTATATATTCATTTACCCCTCAAGTACCCCCTGGCTATTTGATTGTATCAGAACCAATCAATGTTGTTTATTTAAAATGTCATAATTCGCGCTTATCAAGGATACATTTTAAACTTACTGACCAGACTGGACACTTGTTGGACCTTAGGTCAGAGACGTTAAATATAAATCTGTATGTGCGTTCGTAGAACGTGATCATAGAGCGTCATCGTAGAAAACACCAAGCAAAAAAAAAATCTGTCCCCCTTGACGTTGTCAAGGACTAAGTCAAGGATAAAATATTTTTTTTTACCCCCGTGATATAATCATGGATTTTATCCTTGACTTGGTCAAGGGTCAGAAATGAATTATCCATCTTGTCTCAGTCCCGTGACTATGTCACGACAACGTTACAGGTGACACTATTGGTTTCGTTGTCAACGTCACTACAGTCACTTTCACCATCTTTGCTATCAGCACCGGAGTCACACTCGTCCCTATCTTTCTCCAGTAACTCTTCCGCAACTTCGTTCGCGGACATATTATCTCTCAGCTGTTTTATACGAGCGTGTACAAGTCTTTTTGTTTCGTATTCGTGAGATAATTCTGACCTAACCTGCTCGATGGCCCGTGAAAGAGGAACAAATAATTTCACCAGTGTGTCTGTAATTGCTGCCAGCGATTGTAACATCGCCTGTTGGATCAACTTTATGAATCTATAGTCGGAGGGTAGCGTATACCTATTTTCGGATTTTCGAAATTGTAAGGATTCAAAATTACGCATAATTTTTTCAGGATCAAGTTTGTCAGATATTTTTATACCACTGTGTTGTAATTGCTTAATATCAACAATAACAGCATTGATATTTTCATGATTCATTATATAATAAGTATTTATTTAATATAAAAATATTTCTGAATAAAAGTAAAAATATAAATACATATACCATAACGTTCTGGACACGACTGCGGGAAAATATTATTATAAATCAGGATAACTTTGACGGAGAAAGCGTTTGCTTGACGGAGTTTTCTGCGTTCATTGTATATACCGAAATTTGATCTTTAGTTCGAATTTTTTCGAATATGCTGATTTGGATATTTTTTTTTCTGCAACACGTTTTACTGAAGGTGACACAATGTCAAAATATTTACCAGCCGCATACATTGATTGGAAAATTCTTTCTTCATCAGTCTCTGTATTCGTAGATATAACCGACCTAGGTGAATTATCATTATAACCAGATCTTCCAAATTTACAATTCTGACTCTGTGTGATAATTCGTAAATTTCCTAAAGAATTATCTTTCGTGTCTGAATTAATGTGATCGATCACAAATCCATCTTTGATCGGGACATGAAAACATTCAAATACAAACCCATGAGAGTGATATCTTTTTTTCTTCCAGCATTAAATCTAAAATAACCAGTATTATCAACAGTACCAACTGATTTCTTTAATCGACAGTGTCTGATGACATCATCACGAGACGCTTCATAATTTTAAAGTATTGGATGTTTCACAAATTCATTTTGGTCCATTTATATATAATATTATTTGTCTAAATAATTATTTTGAAAATCTGGCAAGATAATCTTCAGCAGTTTTTATGGGAGATTTACCTGATGATGTCAGGGCATTATATTTTTTTTATATCATAATATCGTTTCAGCTCTCTGTATCTTTTACCACCACATTGTACACACAACTGAGTTTCTCCTCGTACACCAACACCACATCGTGAACACGGTTTCGGTCCTAGACTTCCTTTGCGAAAACTTTGCATGTGGTAACCACAGCATTCATTTACGCAGGATTTATTACAACGAGATGAAAATCCTATCATTAACCACCTGTTTTTGTTCTTTGCTTGCATCATTATATATATAATTAAAGTTTAATTAAACATATATTTGCCTTAATTATAGCATGGAGGAATTTGAGAGATTATCCGCAATTGAACCTTCCAGAGCAAGATTCGATCTTGACAAACTACCAAAATCTAAATTTAGTTTTTCGATGCAAGATCTATCTTTGATAAATAGCGATATAACTGACTGTATCCGTGAAGATAAAAAAGAATTTCGCAGCGATGGTGCGGCTCATACTTCGTCAACATTCAGAATTATTGCCGACACCAGCGGTGTTGTCGATGTCAGAATGAATGACGAACGAGGAAGAAATATTATCAACTATCTTGACAATCAAAGATATTTTATTCTGGTAAAATTTATTGTGCAGACAGATGACGACACTTGGATTATCCGTGATAAACCTGACCCTGTCAGCCTGACACAGTCAGGGCATACTGGAAATAATACTGTTATGTTAAATAAAAAATCCAAACCAGGAACATTGACTGTCATTGATAAACTGTGTTATGAACGAGTATATCCTGTTACTGCAGTTGTTTATGCGATATATCTGCTAAATGATAAACCTAGCGTTAATGATCTCAAAAACCAATGAAATTGTCCTCGTTGACTCCGTTCTTGACTGAGTCCGTGACTATGTCACGGGGGATAAATTGCGTAGCTGAGCGAGTTATAGAACATTTCTCAAAAGCAATACGCGGAAACGGTTTAACAGATCTAAGACGTAAAAAAATAAATGCTTGGTCAGAAACAGTTAAAGATACCAAACCATCTATCAGCGACGTTGCTAAACTAGAAAAGAAATTAAAATTCCCAATAACAATGAAGACACTAACCTGAAACATTTTGTATGCGTCGAAATATACATCAAGAGGAGCTCCTATAACGATTATTGATTATAACGTACACGCATGGACGTCCGCGGTAACAATATTTCCACGAGATAGAACAGGTTAATTTTACAGCGATTATATATTCGACGCTATCAACGGCATTAGTAAGAGTGACCCTGTGTCCGTGTGGTTATTTCGAAGTTCAGAATCCGTAAATTATGATCAGTTTGTACAACCTAGCGGTGACATTTATCGTGCAGAATCACTCCATGAAGAAATAAAAAATATTGCTCGGAAATATACCCCTAACGATGTCAAGGTTGAACAATTACTAAATCATTGTTTCACCGTTTCATCGGTTGTTGCTCACGCTGCTCAGGAGAAAATTCATGGAAACCGACACGATTAAAATTTCTTGAAGATATCCAGCGCAGTTGTATCGAATATGGACACGGTGGATTGTGGAATACTAAATACGATTATGAAGATATTATTTCGGTTGATATGGTAGCATGTTATCCTGGAAGTTTTCTTGGATACGAAGAATGTTCTGAATACTTTAAAAGATTTGGACATCCCACACACGAGATGACCAGAGTTGCGATAAACGGACTCTTACCAAATTTTGACTTAACTGGATTCGCCTGTATAGAGTCATTCGAGTTTGCGGAAAATCTGCATCCAATTATTTATGTTTGGTTTGGAAGACATTTCTCAGAAAAATATTGGGCTCCAATAGTACTATTACGATATATGCTTGATACTTGAATTTTAGTGTCGTTGAACGCAAACGGAGCCATTATATCGTATCGCCCGCAGAAACAAGTTTGGTTACCAGAACCAGATAAGTTTGATGCAGAAAGAGATGTCAGGAACGAATTTCCTAACCTTGCTGAAGAAGAAATAAATAAAATTATCAATAATGTATCTAAATTCAGAAAAGAAAATAATGAGAAAATAGCTAAAGATCTTGGTAGGAAAATGGTAAATTTACTCAAGGAGGATCATATGATAATAAACGAATGTGTACAAGATTAATTATGGATGATGCTGAACTCGATGTTATAATTGCTGATACAACGGAGAAAAACACATTTGTGAGTCGGACTAATGCTTGTTTATCAGACGGAACTAAATTGGGTACAATCTTGAGCTATATTGGTGGCGAGTCACCGCAATTCACTCATTTAAGATCTTCTATGCTCGCTTACGTTTCCATAAATTTATTATCGATGATAAACAGATTCCCTCGTTACGCGGTCAGAGTTGCCACGGATTCATTTTATATAAATAAAGCGTAAACAGATTTGCTAAAACCGCTACTCGGTAATGGTGAATGGGGATCATGGAGAATAAAACAAGAAAATATACTTGACTATTCCGAATCTGCAGACGTTGAAATCGCGGAGACATATTACAGTAATGACAATCAAATATTAAATTCATCAGCACCATCTGTATATGACCCTGTGGCCAGACATAAAACCGTTTATCTTAATGGAACTGGAGGTTCTGGATAAACAACACGTGCCATTGAATTATTTCGGCACGGTACTTCGTACTGCGCTGATATGATTGTTCTGACACCTACACAGACTAGCCAGAGAAATAAATGAGCGAGGAGTAAAATCTCAAACTTATCATAGTTTTTTTCCAGATGGTGCGGAGATACGTGGACACCTGAGCGAATGGGTGAAAAATATATACCCCTAATTATCATCTGGGATGAAATTTGTACGGTATCGTTAGAAACATTAAAAATATTTCTTGATTGGTTACTGACAGCGAATACTGCTGTGATAATGTGCGGCGATAATGGTCAACCGCCACCTTTCGTTGGGCAGTCTCCACACGAGTGGTTGAAAACGTTTGTAGGTTATTATGAGGAGATAACTGATGATCATAGAGCTATTGATGATACCCTGAAAGAATTTAAAAGATTAATCAGACTACAGCCAGATAAAATACAATGTGAGATAATGCGTGAAGTAATTCCAGAAACCCCTATAAATGATTTTTGGAATTTATGGAGACCAAATGATTTAATAGTTGCAAGTAGAAAGATAGTTCTTGATGAATTGCAAGAGAATTGTTTCTGTTACTTAAAGAAAAATTTTCAAATCTACCTGTACCACTGTGTTATCGCCCAGCGGATACTCGACGACAGAATATTGATGTTGAGATTCCAGGAACAAATGAAAAACAAAATCTTTAATTGAATGATATTGTTTTAGTTGTTGATGTTGTTGAATGCGCGTTGAGCATGGATAAATCACCGTGGAAGCTAGGATACGCTATAACGATTCATTCTTCACAAGGACTAACTATTACTGATACAAATATTTGGATTGTCGATGATAGAATCGAATGGTCAAATTTAGTTTATCTTGCAGTGTCTCGAGTCAGAAGAATATCTCAACTACAAAGAGTTATTATAAATTTTACAGAAAATAATAATCAAACTGCTAGCGACGACGACGAAGTCGTTGTTGGCGTAATAAGAAAAAAAAAACTATCTGGTTATAAACAATGTGACCAAAAAAATAATCGCGACTTTGATATTGATGCTGAATTTATTATAACACTAAAACAACGACAGAATAATCATTGTGCAAGTTGTAACTGTGATTTGCTGTGGGAATATTCGAATAATAATCCAAGACAATTTACCGTAGATAGAATTAATAGTAGTCTTGGTCACACACGCGGAAATGTGATGCTGACCTGTCTTGAATGTAATCGACGTTGGGGCGCTGGACGCCCTGGTACCAGTTTACAAAAGTGAACGCGGTGGTAATTGTGTGTCTTTAGGAATTACTTGTAATTGATCGCGTACAAATCCACGCTAAGGAGCATTTGAATCCAGTCTGTAGATTGCCTGTCTGCCCGTAGATCTAACCACGCTAGAAATTTTATGTGTAGTCACACTCCAGATAGGATCAGTTGCTCATTTTTTACCTCCGTCAAGTTCACCAGGTTCATATAAATATCTTACAGTCACATTACCTAACACTGGCTGCTTTGAAAAGTCACGTCGTTGTACATGTATATTTTTTTTGTATCGCGACGGTGGGTTTCATAGAAGTTGCACGAGTAATTTCATTATCTAACGCAGCTATCACACTTGGTAATCTTGCAGCCCATTCGCGAGATCTCGTATCTACCTGAATTATTTCCTTCGCATACTGCTATCCAAATAACCGCTCAGCAAGTGTTCGATTAAATCGTTCAACTATTGCCTGATCACGATGAATTGTAGTGTGTCCTCGTCTGATTTTAACATTATGTTGCTTCATCAAAGATGATACTGCACCAAGAAATTCTTTGCCAGGATCAACTTGTAGCAAATGTGGCCATTGCAAGGGTCCTCGTTGATAAATTCGTTCAAACGCAGATGCAACTTCAGATGCAGTTTTTGTTGACAGTGATTCTGCTTCTTTATATCTACTTGCAACGTCAACGACAGTCAACCCGTATTTGTATGTGCGCGATCCGCTAGCGGATCGATGACGTCCACGTGTTTTAATGGCATCGTGTGGCAAAAACAAAAAATCTGCTTGATGAACTTCATTGGGAGTGCTGACATAAAAAAACGCGTACTGAATTTTTTTAGGTGGACGTAGATAGATTTGCCATATTGCCTGTCGTGCTAACCACGCTGCAGTAACAGCACGTGAGACTTTTGCTGCTTCAGCAAGTTTGCCATTTGCTGCTTTACCTCTCCAGTATCCTCTTGGGCTATAATAAACCGATTTCATTATAATAGTTATATAATTAATTACCAGCCCCTAGCATTAGTTTACCCTTCATAGCAGATTTCACTAGAAAACTAGCAAGTTTTTCTCTGAGAGATTTATCAGGTATAGAATTTAATGCATGAATCAATTTCACATCTGCAATGTGTCGTTGCTGTAAATCCTTGCTTCGATACGCAACATCATGAACATGACACGCTTGATCAATCTTATTTATTGGATACTCTCCAGGTTTTGGTTGGTCTTGGTTATCGAGTTGGATATCAAGTCGAGTCCCAGGACCACAATAATTGTATCTGGGTAAATGTTTTTCTCCGGGATACTTTGCCCACGGAGCCCCTGGTAATTTTCCCAACGACGCGGCAATATCACCACCTGTCTTTGTGCTAGACGAAATAAATTTGTATTTTTTGTACCACATTTTTCACACTTACCTGTCAGTGCACTCCTTTTATTTTTTTGTTATTGTTGTTGTTAATCCACTGGTCCCACCAACGATGGGAGTGGTTGCCCTGCATCGAACACAATATAAATTCATATTATTTATTATATGGATATAATTGACTTCTCAGCGACACGAAAATAAGAGCCAGTCAAGCATCATCCAGCATTGCCAAATTCTATTAGAGCAATCATAATAGGTCCATCTGAATCAGGCAAAACACAATTATTGCTTAATCTGATAATGAGATGGCTCAAGTGGGATAAATTATATTTAGTAGCTCCATCCGTGGATGATCAAAGATGTTATGAAGTACTTAAGGATTTTAATAAAAATGCAAAGTCGTTTAATGAAAACGGCGACAATATTATTGATTTTATTACCGATATTGATGAAGCCCCATCCATACCCATCCATAGATGACCTTGACGGATTTATTAACAATCTTGTAGTATACGATGATGTGATGATGGACAAACAATCAAATCCTGCCCGGATATTTTCCAGAGGCAGACATTAAAACACAGACGTGATTTATGTTACCCAGCGGTATACACAAATACCAAAAGTGATCAGAGATAACTGTAATATTTTAGTTGTATTTAATGGAGTCGATACACATACGCTGCGAAACATTCATCAAACTTGGTGTTCAGGTGATATGGACAAAATTAAATTCAAAAATTTCTTTTCAAAAGCAGAAGCTACCCCACACGGATTTATCACAATAAATTTACGTGATCCTAGGTCGAAGTATCGTATAGGTATCGAAAAAAATTGTTGGTCCTTGATGCTATCAGTATAGTGGGAAAACGGTAAGTGATGTTCCCCAATTATAAATTTACAACACAAAGAGCAAATGATGGTTCAAAGCACATAAAAATTATAGATAAATTAGCTAGACTACAGAAAAATGGTAACATCATGAAGGAAATAACTCTGTCAGATAAACGATAGAGTAATTAAGCAGTTATTTCCCTTGTATAGCGTAACCTATATGTCGTATTCCTGAAAAACGGTGTGTCGGTCCTTCATCGCAGCGAAAAGAACTAATTGTTTGTTTTTCTCGCACACACTCAACCTAGCTGATATATTCCAATATATAACCGTCTACATTCACATGGCAAGTAATATTTGCAACGGTAAAAATACATTTCCTCGAATTCCTGCTTGTGTTTATTTGTAATGTAAAGAAATCGTGAATGAATATTATAACAGGCATAGTTCTTTTCCATTGTAAGTAATAGTTTCCTACCTATACAGTTATGTTCTAAGTCAAATGTTCTTCTTTGACTTCGATTCCCCAGCCCAGCTGTGACATAGTCACGGAATAAATAAATCTATCATGGGTCGGTATCTTAACTGCGCAAATGAACAGCAGACATATACATATACATAGCTTCCTCAGATCGTCTGCATGCACAGCAATATTGATTCACCGCAGTTATACAACATGTAGAATCAATAACTGTATCTGTGTTTAGAGAAAATACCTATGAAAAAAGTACTTTCTCCATTGATAGAAGTCTCAGCCGTGACACAGTCCGTGATAAAATCACGGGGAACAATTATATCTCTGTGTGAATGAACAGCAGTCATATATATAACTGCGTATATAACTGCGTATCGCCTGGAGCAGATTGCAAACTACATCAATATTGACCACTGCGTGTCATTTCATTTCCTGTACATGTGGTTCTCGGGATTGCAGTATATTTTAATCAAGGCAAAAATGCGTAAGATTGTTGCAGATTTCGCAATTTATTTTATATTTTATTCAGAATCTGTTAAGTATATGTTGTTATTGTTGTTATAGGGTTTAACGCCATTTTCAGCAAAAGATAGGCTATACATGGCGGCCAGTATTAATGGTGGAGGAAGAACCCTGGAAAACCCCGGGAAGAACCACCGACCCACGAGAAGCAACTGGCAGGCTTTCTCACGTACCCACGTTAGCCGAGCCTGGACTCGAACTCACGCAGACAGAGGTGAGATGGCAGTGATCCGTAACGGTGAGCGCTTTAGACCACTCGGCCACTCGGGGCCGAGTTAAGTATATACTAATCACGCATAGGAATTTCCTGCTAGGTAACTATATGATTATTTTTGAAACATATATTTGTAACTGAAAGTTCGTAGTGTAGTAGTTAGCGCGTCTCGCTCTCATACTCGAGGCCCGTGGTTCGATTTCCCGTACCGGACATATTGTCGGGGGTGGCGATCCGATGTCAATTTCTTAATAATTGGGGGTGCCAACCCCAAGAGATTTCATGTCAAACAACGTGGCGAGTGCCGTTTTGCACTTACCCCGGGGTTTGATTTGGGGGGGTTACAAGAAATCGATATGCCTAGACAGCTCTCTGAATTTCTAATATTTCGTTTCGCACATTAGGCATTCGCTTGAGGGGGGAGTGTGTGTCTATGCGCTGGCGCCCCTAAAATAAACAGCAGGGTGATGTGACCTTGACACTGAAGGGTACCCCACACAAGGACATTCCGAAAGAATGTCGGCAGTTAAAAAAGTCTCATTGGGTGCCTGTGGGTCATAAGATAGACCTTAACCATGAAGAGTGCCTGTGGACCATAAGAAAAGGCCTTCCAAATGAAAAGTGCCATAACAAAGGCACCAATGAAAGGACTTTTAGGACCTCATGATAAAGGCTTTACTGGTAATGAAGGGACCCGCGAAATGGTAGACCGATCGTCACCGCTGCTGTTTATTTTTATTCAGAAATAATATTTATATTATTTAGAAATAATATTTAGCAGCAGAGAGGGTGAGACCACGCGTATGTGACCTAGACGCAAACGAGTCGCATAAAAATTTGAAGAAAAAAAATATGTCAACGAACGAGTAACAAAATGAACTAACGCGGTCTCCACAAAAACGAAATGTGCTCGGTTAATGGATTCGGTTTGACGTTATTGACCTTTATTTTCAGTCTTTGTAGGAACCTTTATTTTTCATAAATAAGGTCTCCAGCAAAATGTTCTGTTCACCCTCTCTGCTGCTGCTTCTCAACATTTCATTTGGAATCTAACACGTCATTTATACAGCACTATTTCGTGCGATGACTTGTTTGATTCAATGTTGGACGAGTTGAAATGAGAGTGTTGGACTAAAGATTGAGATGTTTTCGTACATCTATCGTAAATTTGAATGTCCTGTACGGATCAACTTTAGCCGACCTTAAATCCTAATGCTTTTTAAGAACATGAGCAAGATTCAAAACGTCTAACAATCCATTTGCGAGTTTGACATAATCGATGAAATTGTGACAATGAACGTGACTCAAGTGTCCCCCCCCCCCATCAGGTAGCGGACATTGTGTTGTTAGCTGATCAACATAGAATGAAACATAGCCAGCATAGAATGAAACAATTCAGACAGCTGAAAAGCTCTTATTAAAAAAATGTCAAAAATATCGGGAGAGCCAAATTTACATCTTTACACGTTTGCCAAGGACAGAAAAGATATTATATTTGTCATCACTTTGTCGAGTAAGCTCTCCAATGTTACATTCACCGAATAAGAGGAGATTGGAAACATCGACAAAAAGAACAACAACAAGAAAAGAAACGGAACCGCGAAGCGGACATTGTCTTTTGTGACTTGGAGTATTTACAAACTGGCATCAATGTGTCTAACGTTTGTGTGGAACATAGACCATGCAGCGAGTTCATTCAGTAGTCCCTATTATTAAATTGAAATGCGAGCGCAGCATTGTTGGACGCGGTTGCTTTTGTTGTTGTCGTATCTATGTATCCATATCGGATTTTCCGCGCCATTGACGTGATGTTATGCTAAAGCTTTTATCTGGCCGCATCGAACTAAGCATGTATCATTACGTATTTATGGCTCTGAATTTGGCGATTGACTAATGCACTCTGGAAGGCGGGGAACTAAAAATTTCAGGGCAAACAAATATTGCAAGAATTTCCATGTTCCGCTTTTCCGGTATAAATTTACTAAAAGCGTTCAAGCATAAGACATTACAGGTTGTCTATCCAGTGCGTCTATTAAAAGGGGAACGAAACAACCATGGTAAACAATTTCTGTCGTACATATCGTGCAGTTGAAAAAGCTGAAGACATCACAACAAACAAAACTGCAACAACAGCATTAGTCACAAAAAAATAAGATTAAATAAATAAATAATACAGCATTACAATATTAACCTAAAGAAAAACAATCATAAAAACAAGGATTTTAGAAAGTTATAGTCGTAATTTTTATTATTGCTATAAATTGCACAAGACGGAGGGTACAACAAGAAGAAAGCAAAAATAACAACAGCCACAACAACTGTAGGCTTCTTTGCGCGTGAATTTTTAAAAATTCTTAACACTAAAGGTTCCTTTTTGTAATAAAAAATTTAATTCGTATTCATCAACAGTAATCATATATCGTACTGGATCTAGCCAAGACAATAAAGAAAAGCACATGAATGAGATGCTGCTTTGTTTGAATAATGCAAATTAATTAAGTTCAGCAACGGATATAACAAAATTATATCGCTCATTAATGGATAAGATCAAAGCATAGACTTGACAGTTACAAATGATTTAGTATGTCAACCAACATAATCAATTTATGGAACCTTTCAACAGACAACTGATATGAACAATGTACGGGATTTATCAACATATATGATTGATAACTGGACCGCCCAGTCTATATAATGGATATATGAATGTATCCACAGATATTATCAATGTATGGAAGTATGATACTGTATTAGATTTAACATTACACATATAATGTCATTGACTTTTAGGGTAAAAACCTAATTTATGTTTAGTTCGTGGCATCCAGGCGATGAGCAAAAGCTATTTCCGATCCACAGCACCCGACAAATGGTTTAGGTACAACCTCATGTCGTCCACTCCTCAGATTCCGCCGAAGGTTCCCTTAAGAACCTACATATTCCGCAGACCTTTTACAGAATCGTTGGCATCTCACAGTACTGAGTAAATTAGTATTATTCCTATCACGTCACCATTGAGAGCAGTATCCGGGTTGTATAAACTCACCGATTTCGACAACACCCCGTAACAGCTAAATATACAATGACTGAGCCGTTTACTACACGAGGCATATTGAAGAGCGAATAATATGATATAAATTTCGCATTCGTGCACCTGAACCGATTTTGTTACACTTTACACTGTTTCATAAGAACGACTGTACCAAGCATTATTACAATGACCACATTCCTACACGAATCTGTCTCCGATAAGAATAATCTCAGTAGTGATGTGGGACACTATAGGGACAATGGGGAGTTAATGTTAAAAAGGGGTATATCCACAGTAGGGACAATGGAAATTTAACATGAGGACTTCTATCTCCACTATAGGGACAATGGGAATTTAACATAGGTTGGGTTTGTATAGGGACAATAGGAATGGAACAGGGATGACGTCACGGTACTGGACATTGGCAACAATGTTGCAAGTGGCTGACCTCAATCTGGCGAAACAGGGACAGCGGAAAAAAAGCTATAACGCTAGGCGGGGCGGGACATATAACTTTATATAACTCTTGGCAGGGCGGGACATATAACTTTATAGACATAGACAAATACACAAAGATTGATGAACATCAATCTATCACATAAAACATCGACAAAGAAATTTTTTAGGCAAGAGAGAATAGACATTTTATCGAGATATATGAGTGGCCCTGAAAAGGGCCTTTGGTTTCTTTTTGTTAACACCATTCAGTTAACACAGAGGGCATCGCACGGATCTTCTTCTCTTCCTCAAACTTCGTCTGACCTCTGGGCCGCAGATTAAGACTCTCTTCAGACAGACATCCCTCTCCACATAGATCCTTCGTTTCCAAAGGGCTTTATCTGTCATGTGGGTAATAGCCCATGATGATTTGACATACACAGGATAGTCCGGGTTGAACACCATTGATGATAGAAGGGTAGACGATTTTACATTAGTCCACGTTTTGTGACGAGAACAGGTGAAGGGAATGAAGTGAACCGAAGTTATTTAAGTGGAAGAGTGGATCGAAACGGATTGAGTTGTTTCACCAATCCAAACACGCGTTACAAAATTCGATCACAGGGCGGATTTTGTCTTCCAATCCGAAGAGAGCTACCTGTGACGTCACATTCTCTATATAGGTGCGCTAGCGTCTTTGCGCAATGAATCTATGCGACAGAGTTAGAACATGACGGAAGTTACGAAGATGATGAATTGGGGTGCACTGGCCGTGGAGACGAGAAGTGATGGCATTGCAGCGGCTACTAAAGTTAACACGGTCCTACTTCCAGAAGGGAATGATTTTAATTGGGATTTAGTGGATTTTCTCTCTTCTTTACAAGAATTTGTTCCGGTACCAGTACCTTCGCCGCCTTCTTCTTCCTTACCACACGTCGAGGCTTTTAGACAGAGACAGAAAGAAGAATTGGGGAAATTTTTGCAACAGCAGAAAGAAGCAGAACAAGCTTTTCTCATTCAACAGCAACAGCGAGAAGAAGAAGAGGCAAGAAGAAAACGACAGGAAGAAGAAGCAGAGAAGAAACAAGGTCTAGGAGAGAAGGAGGACAGACAAAGTCAAACGGTAACGTTTCTCTTAGACATTTTGAAAAGAGATAGTATTTATTTGCCAAAATCAATTAAAACTCAAAATCCCTATTTTGTCCATGATGGACATATGCGTGAGTGCCAAAACCAAGAGACACGTTTTCTTTGTTATATTCTGGTACAAATGTACAACCCAATGTCTCAACACATCACTTTAAAATGTTCATTAGCTTCGTCTTTGTCTTTTCACTTTCTCTGTTTTTTTAATTTCTTCATTTTCACAGGTTTTTCCTGTACTTCCTCACTTTCTTCTCGTCTACTTTTCTTCTCTTTCTTGAAATGTCTTGGTTCTTCCTTTTTGGAGGGTACCTCTTCTTCCTGTTCGGAACCCCTCTCTTCTTCCTGCTCCTGTTGTTCCTTAGGGCAGTCTGAAGACCAATGTCCTTTCTCTTCACAATGAGAACAGGTATCTTGACTTTAGCCTCTTTTGACACTTGTCTTGCTTTGACGTTGCGGACATTCTGAAGACCAATGCCCTTTCTTCTGACAGATATAGTAAGTATCTTGACTTTTATCTTGAAAGGAGGGGGAGTAGTCCGTCGGCTTCTCAGACGAAAACTTTCGTATGACGCCTCGCAAAGCTCTGATCAAAAGTTCGATCTGTGTTGGTTCTTCCATCTTTCTGATAGGATTGAGAGTGAAATGAATACTTGGAGGGAAGACACTGACATTTTATATAAGGAAGACACTGAGCTTACCTTGATATATAGGTGAACATGGTGTGTAAAATGTAGTCATTTGACTTTTTGCAATCAAGATGAAACGATCGCATCATTTCGTGGAGAAAGGAGAAGAAAGTAAGAGGCAGAAACGTGACATATCGCCTGGCACAGTAGCTGAAGTCTTGGCTCATATTCATGCCAGCGATTTTGAAGATGACATGAGTGAGCCAGAATCTAGACCCAGAGAGTCTTCATCAAACCAAAGTCCATTACCATCAACCCCTGAAAAGTACTAACACTTTCAAGAGACGGATAAACGCTCCTCTAGAAAATTTAGAACCACGGCCTACACGCACACGGTGAAGTTTAAAGATTTGAAGTCCTACGTACCGTTGGAGAAAGCAGAAGAGTTCACCACCAATGTGTGGGATTCATTGTTAACCACACTGAAACAGCAATGTGAAGCCAAAGAAGACGATCGCTTGACACTTTATATGTATCACGACAGTCTGAAGTGCCCCGTTTCGATCGAGTTTAGCAGGCCATCAGAATTGACACCTTTTAAAGTCATCGACAAGATTGAACACGTGCAGCAGTCCAACGACAAGTTTCACATCACCGATGGAAAAGCGACACTGTACATGGCCCACGTTTCTCTTCCCAAGGGACCGGACGCAAAAAGGTGTTATTGGTGCACGAGCTTAACAGCATCAAACGCAGCCTCGTTCAAATTAACAACCCTCAAGACAAGATGTGTTTAGCCCGTGCCATCGTGATGGGACAAACGTATGCCGACAAGAACGACACGGCAGAATAGAAAAGAGCCTGGGAGAACATTCGAAAATCAAACCGAGCCAAACAACAAAGAGAAGCAGAACTCCTGTTACAACAAGCGGGGCTGTCCAAAGACACACTCTGTGGCATTACTGAAATGCAAAAATTGGAAGACGTCTTAGCTGCACGCTACACCTTGAAAGTACTCCCTCAAGAAGTGCGCGGACCTCTGTTGTTTTGAGGCAAAGATTTCAAAGACGGAAAATACATTCACGTCAATCATCACGATGAATATTTCGATGCCATTACCAACATCACTGGATAACTGGGATACTAATATTATTGTAAGAAATGTGACTATGTCTATAACAATCGAGAGCAACACAAGCATTGTGGATCGAAATGGTCAGGATACTTGGCCTGTAAATCCTGCTTTGACGAAGGTCAAAAACGAGTGCATTGCTCAGCTTGTCAGCAAACTTTTGTAAGCCCAACCTGTTACCAACTGCATCTGAAGACGCAAGGTTCACAGCAGAAGAATTCTTGGCAGCTACAGAGATTGTGTCCTACTTGTGGACAAGTGATACGTACCAATTGTGCCAAGACTCACGTATGTCCAGGAAAGAAACGATGTCACATTTATCACCAAATCTTGGAACATGAATGCTACATTCAAAAATACCAACCTCAACAGGTGGAAAGAGAAGATGAGCACAAGAAGAAAGGCAATTTCATTGTTTTCGATTTCGAATCCATGCAAGAGACCGGCATTCATATTCCTAATTTCTGCGTGGCTCATCGAGCGTGCGAGAAGTGGATCCAAGACCCTATCTTTTGTCATTGCCCTCACTACAGCAAGATTCCTGGAGGACGTGAAAAAATCTTTCGATGACCGAACACGCTGACCGATTTTGCCCAATGGATCTGAGATCCCATCGACGAGACGTGGAGCCAAGAGCACATCGAACGTTACGGAGATGGCTCAGTTCCTCAGGATACGATGGACAGTTTCTTCTGAAATACTATGCGGAACAAAGCACCGAACGTCCAAAAGTCATCGTGAACGGAGCAAAAATCATTTCCATGCAACTGGGACAAGTGCAGTTTAAAGATTCAGTGAGATACTTGGCCATGCCATTGAGCGAATGCCTAAATGACAGAATGACAGAAATGGCCAAAGGCTAGTTTCCGCACTTCTTCAATACCGAAGCCAATGAACACACCGTACTGCCATATTTGCCTGATGCTCACTCTCTCGCTTCAAACCCCTTTCACTTTCAGGAAGAAATGTTAAAGTATTGTCGATCCGACGTGGATATTTTACGCCGTTGCTGCGGAAAATTTCGAGAACTGTTCATAGAACACGTTGAGATCGATCCTTTGCCAAAGTGTGTTCCTTAGTGTACCTGTTACGTATACATAATTTAATTACTTGTTTGTTAGTTTTAATATTTTTTATTTTTTATTTTCTTCCATTACATGATATTGTAATGATAACTTTATTCACTGGATTTGATATTTTTCCAGAAAATTCAGTTCAGTTCTTTTTAGCCTGATAAACAAGCAGTAGCTTGTTTACATTGTATCAGTCGGTGACCTAGATTCACTTTCTAGTAAACAACTTTTTTTTTATATCCATTCTCACTGAAGAAATCATTGATTTCAGTCAAGGTTATATCTGGTCTACGTGATAATAGACTTGTAGCCTTTTTGGCATTGCTCGGACTAAGTGATCACGTGGCCCATCACGAGGGTCTGAATTGCGTATCAGTTGGGGCTAAAACTCATCTAATTATAGTTATTTAAATCAGTCGTAATTAATACCTTCGGAGCTGAAAGGTATTTCTGTTGTTGCCAGTTATATTTGAATTTTTTCTATTTTTCGGAATGAATAATTTATTTTCCCTGGAAACCACTTATGCTCATTCGAATTCTTGGACAAAGACATTTATTGGTAATAATTCGGAATTCCAAAGCCGGACTATTATTCTTGGTGATTCAACAAGGAACTGTTGACACATCAACACTTATCAGATTATAGAAGCCGTCATCGCCTTCCATCTTGGAACTTCGTCGGGATACGAACTGTGATTCACTTAGGACTTTTTATTGTCAGGACTTATATTTATTAATTCTAGGATTAATTTTGGATTCGATTTATAAACCATAAGTCCTTTTTCATATTCCAACCTTATTTTTCTAGGGAAATAAATTATAGGTTAAATTTTACAAAGCTTGTTGGCTTCACTCTTTTCTTTGTTACTTTGTACGAGCCTAGACACGTAACAGAGAAAATTGGGGCCTCGTCCATAATATATATGAAATTTGGCTAAAATATTTAAAAAATTGTTTTTTTTTATGAAATTTAAATTCCACTAGTTTTCAGATTTTTTTTTTCAAATCTCGAGTATTATTTCACATTTTGTTTGAACTCTTTAGTGAAATGAACAGACTTTTTTCACAATGTCATCAAAAGTGGAGATCTAACTTTCAAATCCTACTCAGGAGCAGTTGGGTAGTTTGAAAAAAAGATGAATTGCTTGAACTTGCCAGAAGATACGATCTTTCTGAAGCAAAAGCTTCTTTAACGAAGCAAGAAATAACAAACATTTTGATCCAGTATTTGGTAGAAAAGAATGTTTTGGATAAAGGTGTTTTGGTTTTGGTACTCTATATCAGACTCTGACATAAACGTAAAGGAACTAAAAATGAAATACAAGATGGAAATAGAGTTAAGGAAGCTTGAACTTTAGAAAGAAGAAAGACAAATGCTATTTGAAAAAGAGGAGAAACAAATGAAGTTACAGACAGACAGACAGACAGACAGACAGGAAAGAGAGAAAGATAAGCAAATGTATTACAATTTGAGAAAGAGAAGTTAGCGAGACAGGAAAGAGAGAAAGATAAACAGTTACAATTTAAGAGGTAGGAGAGAGAGACAGATGCAATTGCAAAGAGAGTAGGAAGAAAGGGAATTTCAAATTAGAATGAATGAAATAGAGCTGGGAAGTGAAAGGCACTTTTCCACTTCACATATAAATTCAAGTTTTGATATTACAAAGAATTTTAGGCTAGTACCCCCTTTTAGCGAAAAAGAAGTAGACAAATATTTTCTTTATTTTGAAAAAGTTGCTGAAAATTTGAAGTGGCCAAGGGAACATAGGACTCAATTATTACAATGTGTACTTATTGGAAAAGCCCGGAAAGTCTATGCCTCCCTGTCAGTACAGCAAAGTGCTGACTATGATCTGGTTAAGGAATGCATCTTAAAGGGTTATGAGTTAATTCCTGAGGCTTATTGGCAAAAATTTAGGAACTTTAAAAAAGAAGCTCCACAAACTTATATTGAATTTGCAAGAGAAAAAGAGCAGTTATTTGATAGATTGTACTTAGCCAAGAAAGTTAATCAAGATTATGAAAGTCTCCAACAATTTGTGTTACTTGAGGAGTTCAAGAACTGTGTCCTTAGTGACATTAAGACTTATTTTGACGAACATAAGATTGAAACATTGGAAAATGCTGCTCTTGCTGCTGATGAATATTTCTTAGCTCATAAAGTTTCTTTTGTAGGCAAGTCTTCCACTCAGCAGTCTGCTGGTAGAAAAGTATTTCAGCCTAATACGACTCCTTCAAAAACTCAATCTGGCACAACTTTTAAAAATCAAACTTCTGATAAGATTGATTCAAAATCCTTGTCTCTTCCTACGTTTACCTATTGCAAGAAAAATAGACACGTTATTTCTCATTGCTTCAAATTGAAATATAAGCATCAGAATCAAGACAGACCTATCCAAATGCTCTTATTTCTAAGAGGTCAAGGTCACGGTCATGTACTGAAAGCAATATATTTGCTGGGTCTTATAAACCCCTGTCTGATTTTATTATGGAGAATTATGAACCATTCATGTCGAAGGGTTCTATATCACTCGACCGCTCCGGTGGCCTAGTGGTTAGAGCGTCCGCCTCGGATGCGGGAGGTCGTGGGTTCGATCCCCGGTCGAGTCATACCAAAGACTTACAAAAATGGTACTAACAGCTGCCTCGCTTGGCGCTCAGCATTAAGAGGTTAGTGTTAGGACTGGTCGGCCTGGTGTCAGGATAATGTGACTGGGTGGGACATCATGCTACATGTCTGCGGCGTGATGCCCCAGTGCTAGACATCACTATAAACTGCCACACTGCAGACATCGCAGCGATATGACTGAAAAATTGTTAAAGCTACGTTAAAAATCCAAATCACATCACATCTATATCACTCTTGGGTGATTTGGCCAATCCTATCCCTATTAAAATTTTAAGGGACACAGGAGCTTCTCAGAGTCTTTTATTATCAGGTGCTTTGCCTTTTTCTGAGAAGTCTTCTTCTAATGAGAGTGTTCTTATTCAGGGAGTAGAGTGCGGCTTTGTTAATGTTCATCTCCATTGTGTAAATTTGTCATCAGACATAGTTTCAGGACCTGTGACAGTCGGAATAGTGTATTCTGTACCTGTTCAGGGCATTCATTTGTTACTAGGCAACGACCTAGCTGGAGACAAGGTTGTGGTTAATCCACTTGTAACTGACAAGCCTTCTTTGGATCAGAAAGTTGATCCTATTGAAAAAGAATTTCCTGATTTATACCCAGCTTATGCAGTTACCAGAGCTATGGCAAAGAAAGCTCTTGAGAATGATTTCGATAAGGAAAGTATTCCTTTCGCTGACACGTGTATTGTTCAGGCTTTTGATGAGGTCACTTTCACTCCTTGTTTGGATCAATCAAAAAATATTGATCACAGTGATCATCTTTTAACTACTCATTCTCTTTTTTCTAGTCAGGGTGACAAACGACAATCACTTGTCGTCGAACGGGAAAAAGATCCTGAGGTCTCCTGTTTGTTTCAGAGGGCCATTAGTGAAACTGAAGCCACTGAAGTACCTCTGTTACTTCATCAAAAATGGAATTCTTATGAGAAAATGGAGACCTCCCGAGGTACCTGCTAGTGACGAGTGGTCAGTGAACTATCAGATTGCAGTTCCAAAATCTTACAGACAGGAAATACTTAGTCTGGCCCATGAAACTCCTCTGGCTGGTCATTTAGGGATTAATAAGACTTATAAGAAAAAGAATCAAAAGTGATGTTTGTAAATACTGCAGATCTTGTCATACTTTTCAAATGGTAGGAAAACCTAATCAGCAGATAGCTAAGGCTCATCTGCAACCTATTCCTGCATTTGACAAACCATTTAGCAGAATAATGGTAGATTGTGTTGGTCCCTTACCTAAGACCAAGTCAGGCAACCAACACTTGTTGACCATTATGTGTGCGTCAACAAGATTCCCAGAGGCAATTCCTTTGAGGAATATTAAAACAAAAACCATAGTAAAAGCTTTTATAAAAGTTTTTTTTTTTACTCAATTTGGCCTTCCCAAATCTGTCCAATCGGATCAAGGGTCAAATTTTATGTCTGGAATTTTCCAGCCAGTTACGCTTGAATTTGGCATTCAGCAATTCAAGTCCAAAGTGTTATTATGGTTTCACAAAACTTTAATGGAGAGAACTTTTGAGTCTTGTAATAAAGTTCCTCCTCTCTTGCTCATTCTTCAAAATTTTCTTCAAATTAGGTATTACGGCCCTTGCAAAGTTAAGATGAAAATGAATGAGTTAAATTATAATAATAGTACTCTGTTCTAAATAAATTATAGGAGTACTTGTAAATTAAGAGATAGCCAGGTAAATCATGTAATTAATGAAGTTTTACCTGTCCCATTCACTGAGGATATAAGTGAAGGAATTCAATCGGACTCTATTGATTTTGGAGTAACAAATCTTCGGAATTCAGAAATTATGAATAATCTGGAACAGAAACTTTCACATATGCAGGAACAAGAAAGGAATGACCTTAAACAGTTATTATTTGAATATGAGGAATTATTACCAGTTATTCCTACGAGAACAAACAAAATTTTGCATGACGTTGAAATTATAAATTCCAAACCTGTGAAACAAAATCCATACAGGATGAACTCTCTCAAACAGGAATACTTGAAAAAAGGAAATTCAGTATTTGCTGGAGAGCGATTTCATAGAGCCTAGTAGAAGTGACTGGAGTTCACCATGTATACTTGTTCCGAAACCAGATAAAAATTTCCGTATGTGCACTGATTATAGAATGGTGAACAGTGTGACTAAAACAGATTCATTTCCATTACGAGGAATCGATGACTGCATTGATAAAATTGGAAATGCCAAGTATGTCACCAAATTTGACCTTCTTAAAGGATTTTGGCAAATTGCACTAATGGAAAGGGCAAAGGAAATTTCGGCATTTGTGACTCCAGATGGACTTCATCAATAAAAAGTTATGCCGTTCGGGATGAAGGGTTCGCCAAGTACTTTTCAACGTTTGATGAGTATGATTACCTCTTGTCTACATAATTGTGATGCTTACATCGATGATGTCATCATCTACAACGACACCTGGAAAGAACATCTAGCAAAAATTCGGAAATTCGTTGACAGACTCACTAATGCAAGTTTGACAATTAATTTATCCAAAGTGAGTTGCTTGTGTAGCATTTCTAGGACATATAATGGGACATGGACAAGTTAAACCAATAGATGCTAAGGTCAAGGCTATCTCTGAATTCCCTGTGCCTGTCAGTAAAAAGCAACTGATGCGATTTTTAGGTATGGCTGGATACTATCGGACATTTTGCTCAAATTTTTCTAATTTTGCTGAGCCCCTTATAAATTTATTGAGCAAGAAAAACAAGTTTCTTTGGACTGAAAAATGTCAGGAGGCTTTTGATAAGTTAAAGGCCACACTTAAAGGTGCACCAGTTCTTACAGCTCCAAATTTCAGTCAATCATTTAACTATCTGTTGATGCAAGTGATGTTGGGGTTAGAGCAGTATTGATTCAAGAAGATTGAAATGGTATTGATCATCCAGTGTGCTATTTTTCTAAGAAATTAAATAAGCACCAAAGGAATTACTCAACAGTCGAGATGGAATGTTTCGCTTTAATATTGGTATTACAGCATTTTGAAGTTTACATTAGTTCAGCTCCTTCTCCGGTTGTTGTGTTTAGTGATCACAACCCCTTTACTTTCATCGACAAGATGAAAAATAAAAATCAGAGATTATTAAGGTGGAGTTTGTTGTTACAGGAATATAATACTGAAATCAGGCACATCAAAGGAAAAGACAATTTAATACCAGATGCTTTTCTCGTGTATAGAAATCTTATTTCATGCACACTTTGTATAATTCATAAGAGTTCTTCTTATGGAATTTTTTTTTACCTCATGGATAATTGACATATTGAAAAAAGAGAGCTTTATTATATAAATCTTTCTTTTTCTTTATGGGGAAAGTGTTCCGAATATGAAATTTAATTATCTGTTTGTTAGTTTGAACCTTTTTTATTTTTATTTTTATTCCATTAGATGTTATTGTAATGGTAACTTTATTCACTGGATTTGACATTTTTCCAGATAATTCAGTTCAGTTCTTTTTAGCCTGATGAACAAGCAGTAGCTTGTTTACATTGTGTCAATCGGTGACCTAGATTCACTTTCTGCTAAACATCTTTTTTAAATTTTTTTGTATCACCGATTTCAGTCATGGTTATATGTGGCCTATGTGATTATAGACTTGTAGCCTTTTTTGCGTTGCTCGGACTAAGTGATCACGTGACCCATCACGAGGGTCTGAATTGCGTATCAGTTGGGGTTATAACTCATCTTATTATAGGTATTTAAATCAGTTGTAATTAATACCTTCGGAGCTGAAAGTTATTTCTGTTTTTGGCAGTTTTATTTGAATTTGTTTTCTATTTTTCGGAATGAATAATTTATTTTCTCTGGAAACCCCTTATGCTCATTCGAATTCTTCGACAAAGGCATTTGTTGGGAATTATTCGGAATTCTAAAGCCGGACTATTATTCTTGTGATTCAAAAAGGAACTGTTGACACTTCAACAGAAGACGTCATCCCTTTCCATCTTCGACCTTCATCGGGGTTCGAGCTCTGATTCATTTAGGAATTTTCATTGTCAGGACTTACTTTTATTAATTCTAGGATTAATTTTGGATTAGATTCATAAAACCGTAAGTCCTTCTCATATTTTAACCTTATTTTTCTAGAGAAATAAATTATTTGTCAAATTTAACAAAGCTTGTTGGCTTCACTCTTTTCTTTGTTATTTTGTACGGACCTAGACTCGTGAGATACCGCAACCGATTTATGCCCGAAAACACCTGGTTGTCATTCATCCTCAAAAGACGATCTTTGTCAAACGTCAATTCTCGGTCAAAGCCCTACGCTGGCTACATTACTTTTGCGACAAGGAAGACAAATGCATCCAACATGCCCGGACGGAGGAGGCGAGAAGACCATTGGAACGTATTCGGTGGATGGCTGGGATTTAGAAAACCCCAAGATCGTGTACGAATTTAACGGTTGCTTATTTCACGGATGTCCCATCTGTTACCATATACATAACACTAAAAATCAGTTTTTACAACGTACCATGGAAGGCTTGTACGAGGCCACTTGTCAGTTGCGCTTGAAGTTAGAACAGCAAGGATACCAAGTGGTGGAAATGTGGGAACACGAGTATGATCACCGTTAGAAAACCGATCCCGAGTTTAAACGTATCGTGGAAAGTTACAAGCTGGTGGACCCTCTGAACCGGCGGGATAGTTTTTACGGTGTACGAACGCATGCCACCTGTTTGCTGTACCACGCCGACGAGGAGAAAGGAGAAGAAATCAAATACTTGGACGTGTGTTCGCTGTATCCTTACGTGTGCAAATATTGTCACTTTTCCGCAGGGCACCCAAAATTGCTGACGGAACACATCGACCTAGACAGCATTCGACAATACGAAGGATTGATTAAATGTAAAGTCTTGCCTCCCACGGACTTGTACCATCCCGTTTTACATCACCATTGCTAAGGAAAACTGATGTTTCCCTTGTGCCGTGCTTGTGTCGAAACGTGCAACCAAGACCAACCTTGTCAGCAAACCCAGGAGGAATACGCCTTGACGGGAACGTGTGTCAGCGTGGAATTGTTTAAAGCTCTGGACCTGGGATACGAAATGTTAGAAGTGTACGAAAGTTACCACTTTCTCAAGACAGAACAGAACCACAAGGGTGATGAGACTCAGAAAGGTATTTTCTCAGACTATGTGGATGCCTTTTTGAAACTGAAGCAAGAAGCCAATGGCTATCCTTCCTGGTGCCACAGTCCGAAAGACCAAAATAAATTCAAAGAGAAATACTGAGAGCAGGAAGGCATCACTTTAGACCACGTGTAGGAAAATGAAGGAAGGCGATCGTTTGCCAAAGTGATGTTAAATGCTTGTGGGGCAAAATGGGACAACGACCTTGTTTACCCAGGACGGAGTATTTGTTTGATTCTTCCCGCTACTTCCAGATGATTTACGACAAAACTAAAACTACGAAACACGTGGACGTCCTACTTGAAAACTTTATCCTGGTCAATTACCAAGAAGAACTGGACTTTGTGGAAGCCCAAGAATTTGGAAATGTCATCATTGCGGCCTACGTGACAGCCCATGCTCACTTAAAATTATACGAAGCTTTAGAACTGTTAGGAGATCGTGTGCTGTATTTTGACACGGACAGTTGCATCTACATCGATCGCCTGGGTCGACGTCACCCTGTCATCCAGGGAGACCGTTTAGGAGTGACTGACGGGCACCCCGATGACAAGATTTTAAGTTTTGCTAGTGGCGGTCCCAAAAATTACAGTTATTAATACCGGGACAAACAAGGAGAAATGCACACCGAGTGTAAAGTGAAAGGATTGACTCTCAATTATCGCACCAGTCAAGTGGTGAACTTTGGGGTATTGAAAGAAGCCTTGCAGTCTGAGGATCAACATTTTAAAGTGACCACCGACCAACCTCACAGGACTGTACGTTTAGCCACACAGCAAAACGTCAGTCGTCCCTTGTAAAAAGTGTATCAAATCGTGGACCAGAAGCGAGTGTGACTTCACAACCACTTCATTTTACCTACGGACACGTCGATGTTGGTCAGCATATAAAAAGGGAAAACTTCCAAGACCGATAGTTCATTGTGACTAGAATTGCCAAGCGAGAAAGATGAATACTTTTAAACAGACAACTCCATTCAAGTTCGGTGATTCTCAAATGAAGTGCAGTGCTGTCCCTTCCGATGGCAGGGATACCGTACTCTGTGGCCTGAGCGATTCAGTACCACATCATGGCAACTTTGCTATGACTACTACTACTACTCCAGTACCTACCATGGAAGGTGATGCTGTGCGTGTCAAATCTGACGGATGCGAAAGCGATGCCACTCGTTATTGTACACCTTTTCACTTTACTCGTTTTCATTGTCGATGTCATCCTCCACGTGAGGAAACCATGCGACTACCACCCTATGGATGTCATCCAACCCTGAGCAAACTAGCCCGGATTTCATCGTATCCTCATAGAAATGAGCCTGTGAAAGAAGAATATTCGTTCTCTGTGCGTTTGTCTGAATACCGCATGTTTGAAAGTCGTTTCCAAACCTTACAAGGAAAGTGTCCAAAATATCTGGGAGGATCTACCCCCGAAGAATTAGCCAGAGCCGGATTCATCTACTTGGGAGAAGGTGATAAAGTGAAGTGCTTCAGTTGCGGTGTGTCACTTCATCAGTGGGAGCAGAAAGATTCCGCTTACCTGGAACATGCTCGATGGTCTCCGCACTGTCACTACCTACCTTTAGTGGGACCCCAGTAATCTCTGGATGGATACTTTATAAGAGAACATTGTTGGTTTGCCTGTGGAGTTGAGAGAACGCATTTTCCGAGAGTTGGTCAAAATAGAAGTCTAACGCAAAGAACAAATGCATCCGTTACGTCACCAATGTTTGAACCACTGGTACCTAAATGCTATAAGAGAACTGATTCATGTGAAAGCGTTCCAATGGTCAGACATTGTTCAACTGGACGAGGACCTGAAGACTTTGGTTGCTACTCATCCTATTTCTTACAGGCTAGTCATACTACACCGAATTCCAGAGGAAGAGTTATAGGATTACCAAAACCTTTTACACGAACTAATCTTGTTTCAAGAGGAAACGACTGTGCGACGTGTGGCGTGTGAGTTAGCGACTAAATATCTTGGATTAGCTACTGGAGTACAATCTGTTCTGTGCAAAAAACTATTTGTGCTATAGCAAGGATAATTGTGATGGGGGGTGAATAAGCCTTGGTAGGCACTGTAGACAAAGCAATATAGCCCCTCTGGGGCCGACAAACCCATGAATGGGGTCTCGTGACTCGTTCAGCCATTGGAATATAGTTTTAGGGCGTACGAATATATGAGTCATCAGTCTTAGCGTCACTTGCGGAAGAATTCTTGGAGATACGGGTTGTATTTTAGCGAGCTTAAAATTTTACATTTTCCTTCGTTCTTCCTTGCGATCCCTTCACTTGTTCCTGTTTCTTTGCATCATTATTCCTCATACTTTTAAGGATCATTATCTTGCTAACACTCTGGAAAGGAGAAGGTGAGTAGATTTTACTTTTTTGTACAGAGCCATCGTCTATTTTTGGTAAGACAATGACAAAAGCACTTATTTTGGGTCATTCCTTTCGTAAATGGTTAGATCGGTATTTGAAGTGCGGGACGGATCTTAGACTCGTTCCGTCTTTCAACATAACGGAAGTTTGTAATGCAACCATTAAAGGGGTCGGAGGGCGCACAGTCGACAAGCTTTTGCGCCATGACATGAACGAAGTGCGCTTAAGAAGCCCCAATATTGTAGTTCTACTTATCAGGGACAACGATGTAAAGGCCGATACATCGCAGGCACTAATTGCATATAAGATGGTCGCATTTGCTACGCTTTTACATAAGAAATATGGTGTCAAACATATCGTTCTTTGTCAGCTCATGCCTAGATTCCCGGCAACGTTACACCAGGTTGGGGTTGCGGAAATACATAACCATAAAAATGAAGCAGCCGATAAAAACTACAATGATAGGTATTGTCACTTAGCAAAAGAGGTCAATGATATTGTGCAATCTGAAGTGTCTGCTTATCCTTATTTAACATTTTGGGACCATAATAGCAAATTTGCCTTTGATAGGCCTCAGGTCAGGGAGAAATTTCGTTCAGATGGCATTCATTTGTCCTCTAAAGGACAGTGGCACCTTTATAAGTCTCTTCGTGGAGCTCTTCTCACTGCATGTTATAAAATAACGCATAAACATTAAGCTTTTCGATTTAAGTTGTATCTGCCCATAAAGGGAGATAATCAGGCCAGGTCCTGTACCTGTTCCTTTGTTTTTGGTAAACATCTTTAGTGTCGGTCATTGTGGAGGCACTGAGTCAGGTCCCGTACCTGATCCTTTTGGATTTGTTCCTGGCAAGCCAGTCTGGCCTACATAATAATGTAATTAATAATGTAATAATTTATTGTTTCTTCCCTCTTCCCTCCCCCATTACTGATCATATACCAAGGTATCCTTGTTCGTATTTATTATTCACAAGTGGTCTTATATGAGTGGCTTCCCGGAACATGTTCAAATTTCTTTTGTTATCTGCCCATTTTGGGAGATAACAGGCCAGGTCCAGTACCTGTCCTCTTCTCATCTTTTGTTATTTGCCCACCTTGGGAGATAACAGGCCAGGTCCCGTACCTGTCCTCTTTTTCTTCTGCACTTTTGTATCAGCCGTTTGGCCTGATACCAGGTCCAGTTGCATGCCGGACCGCCACTTTCTATACATATGGCATTTTGCTTAGGAACAATTGGTCACACTCGTTATAGCTTACCATGTAAGCATGCTATGTACTAAATTAAAAAATAATATATATATATATATATATATATA
>JAECUM010019850.1:0-79960 GCA_016617855.1 Megalonaias nervosa
ATAGTTCTTTTCAGTGTGATAGATGCTCACATATACATATGCTTGTCAAAAGATTCATTTTAACGTCCTATCACACCTTCATTTTAACCATACATCATCAATGATTTCCGATATGTGTAAATAAGGCATCGAATAAGGCATATGACTTTCATGAATATGTGTATAATGCAGATATCGTTGGTATTTTGTTCCAAGTTTTCTCATCTCTTATTTTCTATCTTATGCAACTTTTGCATTTTACAGTTTTCAATTATTTATCGGACTCAGTTTAAAATAGACGAAATAGACATCAGTTTGAATTAGCTGCAACATTAGTAAAATGTTTCATGTTTGCCATGCACATTCTACTGCCACTCTTTTTAGTCACAATTGTAAAATAATCGTTAGAAAGTAGCTCTAAGTTGCTGAACGAGGATAGGTGTAAATCTTCAATAGTTGTATGTGGGCGGATGGCTGTAGTTAGTCTTCAGTAGCTGTATTTGGGCGGATGTCAATCATTGCACTTCAAAAAGATGTGTGTGGGCTGATGTCAATCATTGCACTTCAAAAGCTGTGTGTGGGCGGATGACAATCATTGCACTTAAAAAGCTGTAGGTGGGAGGATGACAATCGTTTGCCATCATACTATTCACTTACTCTGTTATGAAATTGCAGTTTTGTATCTTAGACACCTTAGGCCACATCATAACCTTTCATATTATACAAAGAACTACCTGAACAAAAATAAAACTGTACCACTATGGACTATACTCGTTTCAATGAAAATATTGTATAGCACTTCTTGTATACCCTTGTACATATGAATCAATAATATGTAAACGAGCAGGACTTTAATTTACTACACATTCAAGTGCATATTTGGATAAATATCCTTTCATAACAAAGCTATTTTAAAATAATGTCTTAAAAACTCTGATTATAAAAGACATACAGAAGTGATGTTTGATGTCTCCTCCGCTTTTCTTGTAAACATGAAGTGTGAACTATTTTGCTGAAAACATACGTGATTTTCAAAGAAAGCTTCAGCATGTAGGCCAACGTTTATGTTCCGCCGATTACACAGGTATCACGTTCTGTTTCGTGTTCGTGCTTATTTGATTTCTAGTGAATTGTACTGAATCGTCCTTCTGCCTTCGCTAGTTTTGGTCACTATGATGAGAATCGATGACCGAAAGACGAAATTACCAGAGTATTTATTTCAGGCGTTTCCATCATTATGAATCACTTAATTAAATGCAAGAGACTTATTCGGTCCTAGGTAGTTCAAGGAATGATTAAAGTCAGACTTAATTTTTCTAGCTCACTTGCCTTTTGACTGCTGAAGACACGTGTAGAAACTATGTTTTCAGTATGAGGTCCTTAGGCAGGAACTGATGCTAGACATACTAAATGTTGCAATATATGGTTAGAGGGTTATAGGAAAGATTATCACAACAACACACTTAAGTCCATTCTACTCTTTTTGGAGTAAATTCTGTTATAAAAATAATAGCGATTAATCCTTGTGTAAACAGCATCTGTTTTACTAACTTAAATTGTGGCATTTTCTTGGGGGACAGTGTGCTTCACGAACTCCTTTCGCAGTGATCACGTTTTCTGAGTGTTATCTCTAAGTATCAGACAAACTTGTTCGATTTCTTATCTGATTTATCTAACAGCGGTCACATCTTACGCCATATTGAGACCCTGACAAAGTAGATCATTCCCCGGATAATATACACATTTTCTCAAGATAGAAGCCGCGAGCAGAAGGGTGTCCATTAGACATTACTAATCAGGTATACACAACTTTATTCATATCTTCTTAAGTCGGTCATTAAATGCAATATATGCTGTAATCGTTGGACGTTGATAGGTAAAATTTGCAGCTGAATATTGTTATAGGTTGCGATCAGTTCTGCCATGTACGAGATGCTGTGTGAACAAAAGGTTAAAATAAATATTAGCAATGCCTACTTATAAAATAAAAAACATCAAAATCTGATACACTACCGGTTATACATTTTTAATGTAATCAAATACTCTAAGGATCCTATTTCATCCTAAGGTACAAAAGTCTCTCTGCGATAATGCTCGAATTAACTTTTAAAAATTTTAATTATCTGCCAAGTTTTCTTCTGTCAATGTGTCGGATAATTCACCTTTAAATTCATGCATTTCAAGGGTCTATTAGGCACTAAATATGCTGACATATTCGAATACTTTGCGAGTTTTATGAATGTCAAAGTTAGAGACAGTATGTTTATGAAGTGGTTAAAGTTAGGGAATTGTCAAATGTTTCATTCACTTCAAAGCGTATAATTATAATTTTTTACTCATACTGTACTCAAATTTTACGGATCAATTTTGACCTCCATTGAATAGTCAGCGTAAATGATGGGTTAATTGTAAAGTCACATAAACAAAGTATTATTCATGTTAACAGGGTTAATCAAGCTCTTTTTTGCAAACGAAAGTTGCATCTATTGATAATCCATTAAAGTTGTTATTGGGAATAAAGGTAATTTCCTATCGTCGGACTTAATTTTATATTATTTTGGAAAATATGGTTTGATGTGCAACGTGTACATATATACATTTATAGTTTAAGGAGTGGCGCATGCTAGCTAGCTGTGCAAAAAGAGAAAAGAGTTATTCATGGTAGTTTATAATGTAAAATAGTTTATATATAATATCCCATGTTATGTAGAGAAACCTATACCTAGATTAATTTTCACCAATATTTCCAGATATTAAAGTCAAGATTGAATCCTTTATAGCTCAATTAAGAGCAGAATTTGCTTTCCATCAGGAAATATTTATCCATTTGATAATATCTTTTGAGTCAAGAAGAATTTTGAGGATTCTTAAGAACGTTTGAAACTGTTTTGATGGAGGTATTTTCATTTGTAACATTTATAACAGAAGGCGAATAATCAAAATGGAACAAAATAAAGCTAAAATTAGATAAAGCACTTGATTTATTATATTGTAAGCATAGGACAGTGATTATATATATATATATATATATATATATATATATATATATATATATATATATATATATGTCGCGTTTTAGGACGTTGATTCCGGAAATGCATCCATCTACTTTGTATATATTTGTTAAATAATACTTGATGATATTCTCTTTTGACCGTAAAGGACATAATCAAAACAACCGTTACAGTTGACTTTTAGAGTTGCCAATGTTGTACAGCGTTGCACATCTATTAATCCGATTGTTATCTGTCACATGGATCAGCATCGTCACCTTACCGTTGTCTTGTGAGTCGTTATAATGGCCTTACATTACTGTTGCGTTCCATCAACATTACGTTGATTGCATGAACGTTGCTTTGTTATTAAAAATGTACCTGTTATACTTTCCCTTTCGGCTGCTGTGCCCGAATGAAAATTAGTTTGCTTATTTCTTTTTCTTGCAGGAAAAAGAGATGCATATATTTTATGCGTTGGGTAGGTTGTCTTATTTTATTCATACTTGCAGTTACGAAAGGTATTTACATCTAGCAATACAACAGTTCTGCTGAGTTTAAGACAAAGCGCACACTCCACCTATCGGATTGTCTCCTCTTTCATGGAAGCATACAACTGCTAGAGTGATGTAAATTTAGTGGTAACATTTCACCTGGGGAAAACCGTGTGGCTCGATATCTTTATCGCACCTTCTGCGATCATTGCTTTTAAATAGCTTTGGCGAAAAATTATAGGTTGTGCCTAAGACGTAAGCATAAGTAAGATATGGGAAAGTTAAGGTATCTAGGGTCGAATTTATTTATCACTGCACAACAAACTGGTCGATTATACATGACAAAACAGGAACATTTGCAAAAGTATGAATGACAAATAAATGCCTTCAAAATTGTATAACGCCACCATACCCATATCTTCTATAATCTGTTCCTTACACTCAGCGTTACAAGTAATAACGTGTCTTTTTGCATATATGCTGATTTTAATTATAGTTACAAGTAATAATGTTTCTTCTTTCGTTTGTTAGGATTTTAGCAATTGCTGATCTTACTGTTTCCCTCCTAACGTTTTCACAAAATGTCTTTAATACCCGATTTAAATAACAGTTTTTAAGCAATAATTTACAGATATTACTAAATCCATTTCTGTCAATCTAGCAATAAGTCCCAGCATTCTTAAAGGCGTCAGTGAAATGACAGGAGTACAACTAAAGATTATATTTATTATGTTATTGAAGGAAACTAAGCTAAATGTAATCTAGCACATATTGTTCCTGTTCTTGTGAAAGCTCATTTCCACAAAGATTCCAATAATAAACTTGTATCTCTAATTAACGTTTTCAAAGATGATTGTTTTTAAAACATGTATATAATTATGTTAATAAATATGTATCTTTTAATAGAATCCAACAGGGTTCCTTCACCGTCACTCCACTATTTTGAGCTTATTGAATCTTACCATAGTATATGAAAATATGTACGGAACTTGTAGCGCCGTAAAAATACAACGAACCAATGGAACTTGTTGTTATGTTGTTAATGTGGGGCTTAACGCCATTTTTCAGCACACGACAGGCTATACATGGCGGCCAGTAGTAATGGTGGAGGAAGAAACCGGGAAATCCCCGGAAAGAACCACCGACCCACGAGAAGCTACTGGCAAGCTTTCTCACATATCCACATTCGCCGAATCCTAGATTCGAACCCACGCAGACAGAGGTGAGATGGCAGTGATCCGTAACGGAGAGCGCTTTAGACCACTCGGCCACTCGGGGCCCCTGGAACTTGTATTTGTGATCTATTAAAACATGTGATCGGGTAAGGTACAGGGAATTATTATTTAAACTAAACGAATAGTGTGTTTTAGAGAAATCTAATAGTTTTAAAACTATGTAATAAAAAGCAAGTATTCCCCTTGCAAGACACTTATTCACGAGAAACTAGAATAAATGTCGGTGTACCACGAGAAGCCGTAATTAGGTCTTCTTGTTTCTCATCTACGTAAACGAGATTACCAATGGTATGAGTTCTTTCAGCCGTGTCTTTGCTGATGACTCATCTAGACGAAAGAGACAAACATTATTAACGCCCCACAAATAAAAACGAGTCAAACTCTGCATTGATTTAATTCCATCCGCCCCTTGAGTCTAAACAAACGAATTTAAAAAGTCCACGTTTAAATGATATTATCACTTACAATTTCAGGCTACATGCTACAAAAATTTTCTTGTATACCCTAAACATTGTCCTTGTTGAACAATCTCCAAAAGGACACCCAATGTGGTATGCCTTACAGTGCTCTAAAAATGAGTTTGTGTCAAAAATATCGAATACAGTGCGATACCTAGTTTTAGTCATGGAGCCTTAGATATTAACCATATATGATTGTTACATAATGTAAGCTCTTAAAAAGCTGATATTTACCGCATTAAACTTGCTGACACCTCTTTTTGCTCCTGCGGTGAGACAGAAAGCACCATGCATTTATTTCTGTCCGAAGTATAGTCAGCAACGAACTGAGCTGATGAGATAATTACTGACAATGAAATATCCGGCTGTGTTAGCTTGGATTTACTGCTTTTAGAAAAGGACGATGCAAATGAAAAAATATGGAATTCTACAATACGTAATCAAATATATGACTGATACAGGAAAATTTCAAAAATGTATTCAAATATCGAAATCATTCATCGTGCCCTCTCTCTCTCTCTCTCTCTCTCTCTCTCTATATATATATATTTAATAGATTGTACCATATCGTTTTCATGTTGAAATACTTTTGCACTACTCGTATCATGTAATCATGTACCCAGAGAGTTAAATGAAATGTCAGAAATTGTATCCAATCCCTTGGTGTGAGAAACTTTCTACTGAAATAAATGCTACACTTTTGGGACTGAATAATCACTTATCATAATGGGATATGCTTTCCATAACATAAATGATGGCGTAAAATGGGCATTGCGATAACTCCAGTTTTCAGAGAGGTGATATAAATATTTCATGCGTTGAAGATAAAAGCAATAACTTCAATAAAAGCAACAATTTCAGTATCAAGAGTTATTGACTTCTTGTTTGCAAATTTGAATGAGACAAAATAATTATCAACGTTTCTTGTGATTATAAACAACATTCAATACAATACAGATTGACATGTCGATTTCAAACTAAAAGATAGTCTACGATATTTAAGAAAATATGTAGATTTACAGATTAAAGTTAGCATATAAATGCCGTATCTGGGGCCCGTTTCACTAAAGTGTGTAAGCTGTGCGTAACGTACGTCTGGCGTAAGTTACGCAAATGACCTTGCTTAAGCAGAATCTACCCGTTTCACTAACGTTCCGTAAACTACGCATTAACGTAAGTACTCGCGTAACTTAAGGCAAACACTTAGCTGGCGTATGTTTTGCTCAAGGAAAAATGGCCACTTTTATCATCTTCGGACTGAATAAAAATAAAACTATCGGACGAAGTTCGCGACGCCAACGTGTGTTCCAGGACAGTACACAGGTCCTGAATACTTTGTATGCTCGCATTTTAACATCAAAATATCGCTTTCCAAGAGACATTTTTCTGCAACTGACAGATTTGGTGTGAGATGATATACGGAGACCAACACTGAGATCTTATCTTATACCCACACATATGCAGGTTTGTATTTTGCCTCATAAATTTAAATTTAAAGATGCCACTCGCAAATACCCTGCTAAAAATAGCTTTTACTTGCCCAATGAGAATCGGCTAGCAGGCTGGGGGTTAAGTGGGGTATTATTTTGATGTTGAAAGAATACTCATTATGCATCGTGTGTGTGTGTGTGTGTGTGTGTGTGTGTGTGTGTGTGTGTGAAATAGAACACGAACTTAAAACTATTTAAACGATACAATTAGTAATATACAAAAAGCATGCCGAATTGCTTTTTAATTAGCTTTTCATTTAACGTTGTATATTATTAAGTCTTTACAACGGTGCGTCTTGAGACTGACAATGTATTGTGTCTCCTCTCAATATTCTTTTTTTCAATGCACTAATTTAATTGTACAACAAAGGACCACATACATCTTCCCCTGCATTGCAAAACATAAATATATATCACCACGATGCATACAGGTGTATCATAAATATCAAAGTAATAAATAGCAAGTTGAAGACCGCTGACAGTTTATTATCCCAAACGAGTCTGACGTTTTATTACCCACCCCAATAAAAAACAATTACTAAAATTTGCGATAACACCAAATAACTTCATATGTACTAAAAATATAAATTATACTAGGTCTATAGATAAGGTTATTTCGTGTTGTCACACATTTAAGTATACATAGTATTTTTTGTATCTATCGTGTTTTATTGATAACGTCCGACTCCTGTGCTTACAACCAAATTACTAACCTACAACAAAACGTCCAAATGATTTTTTTCTGGGTTATTTGGGATTTGGTTTACCAGCATTTAATAAATATTTCAAACTGTTCATTAAGACACTGGCAACTGTGAGCTGTAACCCAATTCTAGCTACCGATAAGTATACCTCTTGAACTATTAGAGGCTCTATTAGGGGGAAGTATAAGCATGTGGCTCTCATATACATTAGTGTTTGTTTTATACCAATTTAATTATATTATTTGAGCGATATATTTTCTTCTAATTTGATTATCATTAAAATGAATTTTTATATGTAATAAAAGGTTAATGTTAATAGTTTACACTGTAGACTGTTTTTTGCAATTTCCCAGAAAATTTCATCCATTGCTTAAAAAATAATAGTTATTGCAATGTCATAGACAATTGCATTCAGTTCTTAAAAAATAAAAATTAAATATCAGTTTTGTGTCCCTTAATGTGCATCTACCTTAGATGTAATATAATATTTTCTTTAAAAGTGCCCCCCCCCCCAACTTATTGATTATCTTAACTTAGATGGCAAGATAGCATAAAGGAAATAAAATATATATACATAAATACAGGCAGAAATACTGATAAATAAATCTGTCGGTATATCTATTTCTTTCCAACGATTCTAAGTGTGAGGGTGGGATAGGGAGGTGTTTCTTAAATAAGGTACAACTTCTGGCATTACACTTTTGAAATCAAAAGACTCTCTTTAACCCTGCTAAACTGTCAATGTGTAGCATAGGGCAAATGTATAGTAGGCATCACAATGGCCCACTGACCATTCAAATCAACACCAGGTTTGGTTACCCCATTTCTACTGTCAGTGTGTAGCATTGGGCAAATGTATAGTAGACATCACAATGGTCCACTGACCACTCAAATCAACACTAGGCTTGGCTACCCCATCTCTATTGTCAGTGTGTAGCATAGGGCAAATGTATCAAGACATCACAATGGCCCACTGACCACTCAAATCAACATAAGGCTTGGTTACCCCATCTCTATTGTCAGTGTGTAGCATAGGGCAAATGTATAGTAGACATCACAATGGTCCACTGACCTCTCAGATCAACACCAGGCTTGGTTATCCCATCTCTATTGTCAGTGTGTATCATAGGGAAAATATATAGTAGACATCACAATGGCCCACTGACCACTCAAATCAACACCAGGCTTGGTTACCCCATCTCTACTGACTGAGTCCATTATAAGGGCTAATGTCAATCATATAGCAGATATTGGCCCATTGACCACTACAGTCAACATCATGCAGGGCTTTCCCAGCTCTGCAAACAGTGTCTATCAGAGGGACAAATGTCAATAAGCTATCATAGAGCAGGTATTCCAGTGGGGCACTGACAACTCAATTTGCACCAGTCCTGTTTAGATGACTACCTATTGGCATTTTGCCATGTGTGATTCATCTGAAACAGTCAGACACCTATCAGTCTCTTACTGTAAACATATATGATTGCAAATAATAGCAATGTATATACCAAAAATATCACAATGTTTCATTCTTCACCATTTAATAAAATTAATATATGTGTTTTATGAAAATATTGTTATGACTCTATGGTCTTACATTAAGCAACAGAAAAGAGCAAAAACCATCAGGTTGTGTAAAATTCAACAAATGATTTATTTTCCTAGAATGCAAAGATGTTTCAAGAATAACTCTGTGGCTTGAATTCATTGTGCTAGGTCTCTTTATTCATTTATAACTTTGATAATTAAATTGTTTGTTAGGTTTTATGAAACTTGTTAGTTTTGCTTTTTTTCTGATACTTAACTTTGTGACCATAGAGTCGTAACAATATATAACAATATATATATATATATATATATATATATATATATATATATATATATATATATATATATATATATATATGTGCTTCAGATTTGTCAGCTTAGTTTGTAAATGGCCTGAATCTGTGCATGAATTATTTTTTTATGATAAAGAATTCTGGTTTGAGTTAACACATGGAGGACCATGGAAATGAGTGGCTTGTTGGGGATTCCGAGCACACACAATGACCTTGGCTAATAACTCCCATATTCAAACCAAGGTCAGTGGTAGAACAGAGGTATAATGATGTCCACTCAAAACTATAGTTACTGTGATAGGGACAAATGGAGCAAGCACATTAAGATTTAGGTACAGGTTTTTGTATTCACCTAAATTACTAACTGATGTTATGAAACACATGAAATACACCTCCATGTGAGAAAGAAGTCACTGCATTCAATTTCAGTATATTACCAGTCTTGTCATATTATGCAGTGAATGAGTAAAAGGGCAAGGTGACCATCTACATGTACATGTATTACAACATAATTAAATTTTCACTTCACCACCTCTCCTTTCATGGCAATATATCTGAACGTGAGTTTAATATCCCACTGAAGTAACTCAGAAGTTTACAAAAGGCATTCATCTTGCTTGTTATCCACAAATAGAACCATAATTTTGCATTAATGGTAATATTAATTGTACATGCACATGTGGAACCACTGCATGGCTCATTTTCTCTATAGAACTCATAGTACTTATTCAGTTCCCTTATTAATGCTTTGCAAATACCATGATATTAAAAATTAAATAACTTAATTATTTTAGCACTCATCAGCAAACCTATATTTATCAGTACAGACACATCCTTGATGACAGCTTCTGTGTAGAGGAAACAATATAGGCTGTAGCATTTTTTGGATTTACATGTGTTTGAAACATGTGTTTTCAATTTTGTGCTAAAGAGTAAGATACTAATTTCAGTAATGCATTTTCCAAATTCAGGTCTGTAAAACAATGAAATTACATCACTAAATTGTCTCTTTTTCTTTTCATTAAAGCTATGATTAGCTCTAAAAAGATCATATTTACTCAGTGTTTCCCTTTACCATCTTTTGTGCTTCAGGGACCCTCAAACTTTTAATTTGATCTCCAGGCTTGATACCAAAGTTTGATTTTTACCCAGCCTGACCCCCAATTCTGACACTAAGGGGATTATTGACTCTCAATCTTTCACCCATATGGATATACTGTTACTACACTCTAACTTTCCTTATTAACCAATCTTGGACTGCCAAACCCATATATACTCTAATTTATCACCACCCTTTCTAGACTGGTTTCCATTTTTCTTTGCATTAGTACCGTGAGTCCTATGACTCCACTAAATGATCTTATTAAAAGTTTATGTCAGGAGATTAATTTTAAAATAATTGTACCTAAATTGTAAACAAACATTTATTATTTCTGCCACAATATTTCATGCATAGTCTAATTACAAGCTATAAGATTTTCAAGTATAACTGTTGACTAAACAATGTCAAGTGAAATTTTGTTTTATCTTTATTCATATGAATTTATAGCTTTGTTTTGTTTTTTTGTATTTATAGGTGTATCCATAAAACAGGAGGGAACCTACCCATCCAACCCCACAAACTTTGTGAAGAGTGAAGATTATCACAGCTGTCCTCAAACTGAACAACAAGGCCTTTGATGAAAAGTTTCCTTGTAGAATATGATAGTGATGACAATGAAGACAATGATGATGAAATGATATTTGATAGCCTTGTCAATGAAAGTGAAAGATTATCAGACTTATGCTCTTGAGATGATTTGGAAACACAGTTTATAATCTGTGAACTACTTGAAAGGCAATATTTAGTATAACAGTGATAATAGATTAATAGTGATCATAGAAAAATAGGATATGTAAATTCTACACATAAATACACCTGATTTACAGAAAGTAAACACTGAATGCCATTTGACTAATTATATCTTGCACAAAATATTGGGGGGGGGGACACAGAGACGTATTATGTTATGTCATCATACTTTCCTTTTTTCAGTTGATGCATATATTCAAGAATTTACAACTTTCTTCTTTGTAAGAACAATTTCTCTATTTCAATCTCCATTAAGCTGCATGGGTATGTATAAGTTGTCAAGGTATCTACACATGGAGCTAAATAATTTGATATTGATTGGTACAGTAATATTGAAGTGATATAATTTCAAAAGAAAACTAATAACAAGATACTAACTCAAAATTATATTAATCTGAAAAATTAAAAACCACAAATATTATGCTTATATTGAGATTGGCATAATAAATCCTAATTACAATGCTTATAACTTGGATGTTGATATAAAAAACGTACACAAAATTTTCTTCAAACTATATATAGAATGAATTATCTTTCATTTTGCTATTATTAATACATTGCTAACTGCATTTACTTTTCCGCTGTTGTTAGTAACCTATTATATTTCTATGCCCATTGTTAGTTGTTATGAACATCTTTCTACTTGTGTATATTTTGTCTGTAGTTTTCTCTGTAATTGTAGAGGCGTGACTAGAATAAAGATTCTGATAGTTTTCCATAATTTTGTTTCTTAAGCACTAAATTTTCCTCTAAGATCATTTTCGCGACCGTGAAACTACTTCCGCTGTTATGGTTGTCAGATAAGATGGTTTTGTCGTCTGAGAAGCTGTCATTCGTGTCGGAAGTTTACATTACTAAGGACACATTTCTTGTCTCCTATCCCTAAAGAGTCACAGGATTAAACGTTGCGGCAGGTGCCCAAATTGCGATGATGTATCGGATTTACGTACACTTTCGAGAAACGCTCAATTTGCGTAAGTTACGGCGTGCGTAACTTCCTACTTTGTGCGTAAGTTACGCCAGTGTTAGTGAAACCATCCTCTGATGTGGACATTTACAAATTTTGTATTCAGCTAAATTGACAGTACGCTTCGAAGAGTTCATCAACGTTACAAGGTCAATCAACAATGATAACAAAGGCAGGAATAGAATATATAGAATGTATGAAAAACAAAGTCCGATTTAAACTAGTGCATGGTGGCTGGGTAGTTTTTAAACAACCGAAAGAGTGGCACACTTTGACATCACTTTATTCAAGAAATAAGAAATGTTGCAAATTGCTGAAAATAAAAGTTATAATTGCAGATTGATATCCTGTTGGCTTGTTCTTAACGCCTAAAGAAATTGTCAAGTGGAAAGTATTTTCTGGATGTTTACTTTATACATTATTAAATGGCTGATAAAGAACAATATTTAAAGCAACTTTAGTGCGACCTTGTAAAGTATGATTGCTTACACAAAATATATCAATCAATTGTACAAACAATTATTCTGGACAAAAATAACATAGACTAAAAGGAAATAATCCTGAACTGAACAATCTACCTGCATTTTACAAAATCACTCGTGATATTAATGTCCATTCAAAATGATAAATATTACTCACTGGGCTGATCAGTGGCAAGCAAACACAGAAGATATGCAAGCGTATAAAAACATAACGATACATCATGACAGTGATGGATTTGTTTCTTCAAAATATGCATGGGCGGGAGAAGACAGGCATGATAATTTCAGATACGATTTTAAAGAACGAAAGCCTGAAACGATACGATTTCATGAGGGCCAGAAAGATCTGGAATAGTAAAGTTAGAAATCTGACAGAAGATGACGTCATTGAGCATATTCAAATTAGACATAATAACATCTATTATTAAAGGTTTTAACAGAACCCCAAATTTAAAATGAAGCAAAAACAGGGGTCGACGTTTTATTAAAACCAATGGAAGGACACTCATTGCAAATAAATAGGCATGAATCAATGGAGGAAGAAAATGGGTTAAAAGTATGGATGAATCTATTCAGTGATTTGACAACCAATCCTTTTGGAAATCGGAAATTCAATACTGGCGAAATAGATTAAATGTCACAATAGAAAATATAGGGATATCTACCTAACTTTACCTAGGAAATTATCAAAACGAAGGCAGTAATACTAGGTGATCTTGTTGCTTATGAACCAGAAATCTTAATAGGAGAACGTACTGAAGGTATGTTTTAGAAGTAACACAAACTATGTACTATAAACAGGATCAAAAGTGTACTTGAAATAGAGGAATTGAAACATGCACATCATACAAATTCGTAATAATAAAAGAATCAGAGGGGCACAAATGAAACTGCAACAATATAACTCAAATGAAAAAATTCGTGCGGAGACAACAATAATCTACCTGTCTATATTAAACAATTTTGTATTTAAGTTCTCAGTGTGAAATATATGTGTGTTGTAGTGTCTCACTTTGTCTATTTGTGAACTCCGTATTAAACATTGCTGGATTTAATTTCTCCCCCGAGCCAGTTCAAGAAATGCTTTACCTGACACATCGATGACGAAATACAGAAAATGATCTAGAACAATAGTATCTTCTTTTCATCTAATTTATTAACACACACAGATTAAGTATTGATGTTCCTGTCTTGGCACATATTCACATATATCGTAATGGAAAATCTTGAAATTGTCTTCAGAGCTTTTACAGCACCACAATTATACCCTTTCTTCTGTAGTAAGTTTTTAATAGCACAATAGTAGGTGGCCTCGTGCTCTCAAACACGTTAAGGGTGGGGAAAACCGAGTAGATAATATATGGAAAGTATGCTATTTCTAAAATGTCATTTTGTTTGATTCACAATTTTACAAATTTTCTTATTTGGTCACCTTGAATTTTAACTCACTGTTAACGAGTTTGGTGTGCAGTGACAAATCACGTTTTGTGGAACTAAATCTGACCACAGATTGTCACGCCTTACCATATCGAACGTACGTTTTGGAAGCTAGCACACAAGCATACGTCAATCTACCGGTGAGTCACATTCTAAACCGCTTTACGTAATTTCATTCGTTTTCTCTTGCAATAGTTTGAGTTTCACTCTGCAATTAGGTCATTGCGGTAAGTCAATGTGATCGTTTACTACTTCGTGGAGAATAAGGACTAATGTTGTAGCTGTATAATGAGATGTAAGTCAGCATCTCGTCCAAGCGAATAATCGATACTATCGAAGCAGTGATCTCGTCCAAACGAATTAATTTTTTGATACTGTCGACACATACAGTTATTAGTATTATGCTGGGAATCTGGCAATGTTTAACACCCCAAAACAGAGATGAACAAATATCGGTATTTTTCAACGATCTTTATAAAATCCGATGTGCAATATAAATTAAGTTGCTTGTTAGGTTATTTGGTTAAGGATAGGGCAACAGGTACTGCCTTCTGGTACTCTTTCCATCTTCATGGTATCAAAGTCATACGCAAACTGTTCTTTCAGCAACTGATTACCACAAATGTTGTTGTTCTATTGATATCCAACGATTCCAATTTTAAGATATCCCAGGATATGTCGGTGAAATGTGCAAAATCAGGTATTGACATGGTTAGTATCAACATTGAAATTGTGACGGTGATTGATACCTATCGATATTTTTTCCGTTTGTAAAAGGAACATAAGCAATCATATTTCAATTGCCAAGAAGACTATCTCTTCAAAGGGAAATTACTAATAATGCGAAATTCTATCTGATTTCATACATGCATCTTTTTCCTTTTTTCTTGACCTTTTAGGACTTGTTATTGCTACAAACATACGGATAATTCGTTGCCTCAATCAGACAGACGGCCGTGTATCAGGTAGGACTTTAAACAAATCTTAAAAATAATATTAAACCTCTTAAAAATATGGCCGCCTTACGAGAGCGTACAAGATCTTTACTATATTATACATTTAATACCAAACTGTTTCTTGCCATAGCTGTGCATTCAGTCATGTTTGTGCTGGGATTGTCGTATATAATAGTCTCCAATTTTCAACAGGAGTTCATAAAGCTGTGTTAATTTGATTATCGCATGAATCAGATGTTTTTCTTAAACGTTGCCTCATGCCCGGAACAAAATACTGTTAATCTCAGAGATGTCTCCAGGAAGATATCAAACAAGAAAATCTTAACACCACGATGAAAGAATATAATTTATAATTAATTGGATTGTAACCCATTATTCATAAATGATATTTTCATTTATCAAATGAATCACATATAAATGCTTTAAGGGTTAAACAAATATTACAATGCTAACAGGAAGATAGACAAACCTGCCGCTTTCTCCGTTTTCATTAATAATAAGAGAATCTCTGTTACTAATTCAACGCCATTACGTCACCAGGAAATAATTTATTACTATCTAAGTTAAATGATATTCTATGTCTGGATTTTTAATATTTATTTATAATTATTCATTTCCGTGGCGTACTATCCTTGTATAATGCAAGCAATATATTTTAGCGTGTGTGATAACAACTTAAATAGATAAACAAACTACAAATCTATCTCTGTTTTCTAAACACTCTAAACTATTTCTTCTTCAGATGGAACTCTTGTGTGTTTCTCGTGCAGGGGTCTGACGGAGTTGAAATATTGCAACGTGCTGGAACGATGTTCGCAAAATTTGGTAAAATGTCTATAAAACATCTTTGAGTATAATATATCATATTAGCTGATAGGGTTGACGTAACGTAAACTGAAAGTATTAATAAATGGCGCTTAGGTAGTATATTGTGTTGGTAAATTTATTTTCAATTTCTCAGTGATGTAACCCAAATAAATTCCTGCGCAAATTAAAACTATGATGTGGTAAGGTGTGTCTTATTATCTTTTAAGTTAAGTTCACGTTCAGTGTGATAAGCGAAATTTTATTTTCCGTAGTCTCTTTCCTGCTGACAGTATTTTGGTTTACATCAAACGGACTGACCAACGACTCAACTCACCAATTAATTCAAACATTATATATAAAGCAATGAATCGTAACCAACAAGTGTACATGTTCTCCTAATATTTTTTTCAAGGGATGCTATGTAGAACAGTATATAATCGGAAGCCATCCACGATACAACTCCGGCTGCGTGAAACCAAGTCTGGTAATGTGACCTTATTGATTCCAAACTTTTGTGATGGTGATATATATTGCCTCTTTATAATTCATGTCAGCTAGCTTTCTGTACACATAACAAATTACATGTATGTTTTGTTCCGCGTGGGTGGAAACAACGAGTTAGCAAGTACATTTTTCCAAATGCTGTAGCTATAGTTACTGTCCCATAATTTATGTTTATCTTGATATGACTCCCTCAGTCTTTCTTACTTTTTTTTTAAACTTTCAGTTCAAGATTACGGCGTTTTTTTTTCTCTCACACATGTTTTGTGTCACTTTGCACAACACCTTTATCTGAGAACTCATTGTCAAACATTCTGCCCAGAATAATTCTACTACACTATAGTCTTAATTAAGTAACAGAAAGAAGGTAAACCAACAAGTTTTGCAAAATTTGACAAATAATTTAATTCTCTAAGTTATAAAATGAAATTAAAGAGGCACCTACAATAGTGTGAACTAAATCCAAAAGTTGTATCACAGGTCCAAACGAATAGAGTGTTCCGAATGAATTCCTGAGTCCTAAATGTGACGATGTACCAATATCCTTGAATTTACTGAAATGCCAACAGTCTTGATTAATGGAAATGACATTGTCCTGAACGTCATTGAATGAGTTCACAATACTTCCAAGATGTTGCTTTATACCAGACCGTCATAAGAACACTTTGTAACTCCAATAAGTGATCTAAACAAATGATTCCTCTCAAAATATATATAAGCAAAATATTAATACATCTGAAGACTAATTTTAAAACAACAACATAGGAAATATGAATCACAATAATTATTCAATTCTCTCTTTTGATATATATCCAACAATATTACGACTCTATGTCGCAATGCATCTACGTGACTTAATTCACAATACATGACTTGTGACCAAAAATAACCCACCTGATATATGTTGCAATGCTCAATCATCCTATCAGAAAATTATTCCAAACTTGTCAACACGTTCATTATCAAGGCTGAATTTAAAGCTAGCAAACACATATTTATAGGACATTATATGCTAGATGCGAGATTAAAGGATACTTTATTAGTATATTGAAACGCCACTTTATTTCTTCTAAGACTTCGTTGGCCTCTGCTTCATAAGGGTACGTTATAATTACAGATACAGGTTTCGGCCTCGTTGTACATCAAATCAAGCAAATATTCTTACGATTTAAACGCTAATCCACACAAGTGAGCAATAGCGAAGGTTAGGTCTCACCGAAAAACTGTATAATTGGAGTAACTGAATATTTCTCGTCCTGGATCTCTAACTTCTTAAATAGTACTTATTGTTCATCCTGTCATGCCTACAGTAATGAAAATAAAGAAACTTTGTTACAATCTCCAGTGTAAGAAGACGGTAATCCAATTGTAAATGTCAAAGGAAGTATTCATCGATTTTGTGTTGTTACGGAACAATCTTTTCAAGTTTGGGGTACATCATATTGTTAGATAAATAATATTCTTATTCCCTCTTCGCACACTGAAACGTTTTGAACCTAACCTCAACATTATTGATCGTGCAAGAACTTAAAAGCTTTCTATTGAGATTTGTCAAAGAAATTATACTTTACATATGGTATCCACATCGTCAGGGAAAGAAAAGAAACGTTCGGAAAGCTATTTTTCTATAAAACGTTTACAAAAGATATTCTTAAATACGGCCCATAAATTACAGCAAACGTTAAATAAAAGTCACGTAATTATGCATATACTTCAATATATAACGTAACATTATAAATGATGTAATTACATGTAGTCCCAAAGCATTGAAACATATCTTATTAAATTGAAATCCCAGGCAACCACGGTGTTTACATTACTTTTGGCAGTCGTATATGCTTCATTATGTGCAGTTTGGAAAGCTTGGGAATATTCATTGGTCTCCTAGGACAACCGTCCCAAAAAGCAAAAGCTAGATTTTGATAAATGAATCATTAGGGCACTAGGGTGACATCCACAACGTCTTGTGTGAATATTAATTATTAAGAATAGTGTACTATGGGCACGCTTTACTGAATTAGGCGAGTTCTTTTGCAGACATGTGACATGATGAATCGACAACATGGAACGTGTGCCTCGTGCTGTAACACTTCCCTGTGCAACAGCCATGGATGTGGTGATAGCGGTGGGTTGCATTTTTTTATGTATTACTTAAGAGAAATCGAGTATGACTAAATCCATTTCAATCTGTCAAAACAGATTTGCATTTCACTGAATCTATTTGTTTAAACTGGAATATTTAGGATGAGACCTAATCTGTAATGAAACGTTCATTTAAAAATGTCCTCCCCAAACAGTAGCCACTGGTAGCATTAATATTTACGCTTTATTCCACGATAATATTTGTATATTGTTTTATTTTCAGCGATAAAAGCAACCTTTTATAAAGTTCGTCTTTTTGTAACCTTCAAATATCACCATGAGCATGGGTTTCTCTTTTTAACTGTGATAGACGCAATATCAGCATAGGTAGAGTTAACTGCAAGGAAAGCGTATATATTATTTTAGCAACCATTTTTAACATGGATATCTGAATATCTGTCTTCACTGTCAAATGCTTTCTTCTAACGCATAACAAAATATTTTTGAATCTATTGCATTCAAAGGCTTTGGAAGCCAAGGGACCAGAGGGCCACTGTGCTACGAATGTGAACATATAGGTAATCCAGCAGACTGTGGCACCATTCGACAGTGTGCTAGTGGTCAGGTATGCTCTCTTGCCTTCTCCAAAGGATTTTGGTATTGAAGATTATACATCAATGATCATGTGTGTATATATATATATATATATATATATATATATATATATATATATATATATATATATATATATATATATATATTGTTCATAATTTTTAATTCTGAATCTGACACTTCAATTCCAGTGGAACAAGAACAGTAATCGGATATAATGACATTCTTTTAGCCTCTTTCGGTAACCTCATTATCTGCCCTTTTTTTTCTAGCCCTTTAGTGTATGGATGTTGCGCTAGAAACATTTCCGATAGGTATTGCCGCTGGTCGACATTCACTCATTGCAAAATAGAACGAAGTGAATGAAATTATGTTTCGCGCCATGGGCAAACTTTCCAATTAAACGCCCTAAATAAATGCGCGATAAACTAATTAACGAATAATTGTTAGGCACAGTGGATACAATCACATATCAATGGGTATGTGGATAACCTGTGCAGATACTTGCAATTGAAAGTTTTTAAAATATGTAGAAGATAATTTAGGAATAATAAAGTAGTGAACACACAATTCCTTGGCAAATCAACAACAATAACAACACAAACATATAAAAAAAAAAACAATTACAGTTAAACTGAATGTTGAAAGTAACATTATATTTAAGTAAGTCAATTATGAACCTCCATTAATGATAATGTTCTATATTATGCAAAACACTTAGAATTTGCATCTTACAATGATATTCTTCTGTTAACCTTCCTTTATCAAACAAATCATTTACAAATAAAATAAGTAATTTCCACTGCGTACTTTATTTCCATTGCATTAAAGCTTTATACTATCCAAAAATTCGGTAACGAACTTTATTTAATGTGATAGTTTCCATTTGCTTACGACGATTGCATACTTTCTCAAAAGAGCAAGTTTCATACAATTATTATCGTCAGTTTTAGAAATTAATTCTATTTTCTCTTGTGCAATTCAAACAGATATGTATGCATCTGATGATAAAACTTCTTTTGATTTTTTGAATGAAAAAATCAAAAATAAAAATAATTTCCATTGCTTATTTTATTTCCATTGCGTTCCGTATTTTAGTCATACCTATCTATAATCTACTAATCACGTTCCACAATCGCTGGAACGTTTATCAGTTATTTAATGAATGGTGAGCTGTATACTGTTTTATTTGTGGCCACTTTAAAGGCTTTAATGAGTTTCCGTATCCCCATAGCGCATGTGTTTATTTCTCTGTAAAAAAAATCGAAACGAATTTTGAAGAAACAAAGTATTTATTATTCTTGTTCGGGGGTTGCTCAATGCTATTTGCACTGTATTTCACGATGTATCGTACTTACGATGTCCCTGGAGCTGGTCCCTTTGTTTTTCTGCCGGGTATATTTCTTTATGACATATACTTCCTTCCTCAGACACTTGGTCTTGCGACCGGTTTCTAAATCATGGTCCCTAAACTTAATGATCTTGATGAAGGATCAATCTATTGTATTGTGTGTGTTGCATGTGTTTCCTATATCGTTTTAATCATGTATTATCGTGTTTGTGTTAGGAATGACCATTTTATATATTTTAATTTGCATTACATTTTTTTTAATCTATTTTGTTTATTTGCGTACAAAAAGAGTGTAAGGTATAATAGTTGTATATAATTATGTGTTGTGATGGTTCTCCGGTTTCGGTCTAGTAACTATTTTCTAATAGTGACGAGACCGGCGTTTTTGTATATATATATATATATATATATATATATAGAGAGAGAGAGAGAGAGAGAGAGAGAGAGAGAGAGAGAGAGAGAGAGAGAGAGAGAGATTTTCTTCGCTGTATACATATGTAGTTCCCCAGTTATTGCCCCCATAGTAATTGCATACTGTGGGAGGGGCTAGAAATCACTCATGCGTCATGGTTAACATAACTAAATACAAAACATTTTGCAAAGAGGGATTTATTAGTGACGATAGCAGTTATCTTCTTGTCCAGCGGCTTAATTACCTACCGGATGTAGTAAATACCTAATACAAGAGGGAGATAACTAGGTTTCCGAAAAGGTCTATATTGATCTATCATTAATATCAAGTGATCAAAATTGCCATTCCGGTTGTTTTTTCAAAAGTGATTTTATGTTTATTATATGAACCTTTTATGAATTTGAAATGCACACTAAACACAATAGAAGACCACCATTCATGGATTGGAAACATGCTTTTTTAGCCTTTAGTACTTTTAAACCACAGCACACATTCTTGTAATCCCGTGTCGACATACCGCCAACTGTCCCTGTAGTAGGTATAATGTCAGGAAGTGTAATAATTATTTGGTAATTTGACATTGACACTTAACGAAACAGTTAGTATAGTTTTGTGTTATACCTTAAAATAAAAAAGGAACGAAAACTGGCAACAGGAAGGTAACTACCTGGAGAGTTCATTTTCCTTGAACGATTTCATATTTTATTGATATTTATAACCTCGTTTACATCATTGTATACGAAATATTATCTATTCAATTTATGTTTGAGTTCTCGGATTTTCTATTCAGTGCTTTCACAGTCTTATTAGCTAGGATGTGGAAATTATAATTGAACGTTTACATGAAAGATAGGCAAAGATGTATGTTTGATACGACTTCAATGGAATTGACAATAGCAGCAAAGCATCTTTTCAGGAGTTTATTTTTGTTAAACAAATTACCTTTAACATTGCATTGTAAATTGCATCTTTCTGTGAATATGTCTACTGTTATAGCATCCATGAAAGGAAACAGCAGTTAGCTGTATATATCGACGCCATATAAATGCAAAGTCATTCAAATGATATGAGAAAAAAGTTTTAATTTTAGCTATATTGTGATTCATAATCAAAATGTAAAATTCATCAAAGATGTATTTACAGGAATCTTTTTATTGATTATCTGACTTTGTTACCTTTAGGCTTGCCACATCACTGAATTCCCGTTGGGAAATAATGACAGCTTTTATTCAGTGGGATGCAAATCCAAAGATGTAAGTAAACAAGAATATATACAATAACACGCACTGTAAGCACGTTTGCATGAATCGGATAAAAGTCAATAATATAAAGATTGGCATTATTCTGCACAACAGATATTCCCCACTTAAATTATCTGAGGGAAACTTTGCCTAAATATGCTTTCAAGCAATCTTTATCTCTCTCCCACTCCGGTTTTTCACAAAACATTGCGGTCGATAGTACTAGAAATACAACGCACAGATTACAATCGCTACAAAGAGGACTTAAATTCCGACGCAAATCCATAGCAGGGCTCGCTATGTACCTGCTCATTCCTCATCAATGTACTCTTTGATGATAAATGTAAATTACACAAAATTTCTATATTCTTTGCATCTTATCTGTATAGTATTACCGGACGCTTTTTACTTGGAAGAGTTTTTCAGTTCCAAAATCCTGAAGTACCTCATAGCTAAGAAATGTTTGCATCTGTAGTTGTCCCTACGTCTTTCCTGGTTTATTTATGTTTCAGACAGACAATTACTCCAGCAGGGTTGAAACGACAAAATAGTGTAGAACACGTTGCATACGCCAGTATGCATGTCACAGTGATTATATGAATATATGAATTACATTTAATCGTGTGAATAGGAATACGTATAATATTAACATTCCCAGGTATGTTTGTACGTAAGTCCTCCTTCAAGATTGAAACATCTAAAATCTACACTTCCCTCTTAAGCATGCTTTTGTACATTGTGGTTCAAAATATGGAAGAAAAACCTAGAATTTTCGAGTGTTTATAACCACAAATGTCTTTAATTTTATCCACATAAGAAACTGAATCCCGTCCGGTCACACGGTTTAGATACTAGAAGCACTTGCTGTACGGTTCCGAATGCACTGGACTCGTCAGCATAAATTGCATGCCAGTCGCAAGCATGGGCTGTCGTCTTGATAGTTTTAAACTAAATCAAAATAACTGTTTGTGAGACTGTACCATTCAAAAAAGGATGGTACGAATGGGAAATAAAGAGACGAATAATGAGTATCAAAGAGTTTTCCAATACGTAAAGTTAAGGAATTTGTTTATTACAAGAATGTAAACTGTTTAGAAACCAGAACAAGTACAAATATTGACAATTATATTTCAAAGCAGACGGATCATAGTTCCGAGACAAAATGATATATGCTTTGGGTTTCTACGACTATGCTGATATTTGGTTTCTTTAGAACTTTAAGTTTAGTAGGAACACCCACTCACGTGACCCACCAGTTGTATCCAGTGTTTCAAGAAATGGTTATTATAAGTTTAATTATCATGACGTGCTTGCTCATACCCTGGAAGATATTTATCAACCCGAATAATTATAAACAATTTCTAGTAGTAGATGTTATTATGTAAAACATTCTCGAGACTTTTTCACAGGATAGATTTGTTTCGTACAATGGACTCTTCGTAATTTCTTAACATGGTAAATTATCTTGATACATTCCGGTATGTGTGTTGAGTACTTTGAGATAGGAATAATTCTTTGCACTGAATGTTCGTGTCGTGTTTTGTATTGCATGGCGTGAAGTACTACTACTCGGCTTAGCCTTACTGGTGATTTATACAAATGTGAAACAAAATTAAAAAAAAAACAAAAAAATGCAAGTGTGAAAATAGGATTCCTTGATGTGTGGTCATTAGTTGATTAGAGAAAATAATCTGTGGTATTTGCGCATTTAAGAAACTTTCAGTTCACAAGTACTGTTGTTTTGAGGTCCTTGGAAAAAGGGGGGAAATTAGTGAACTTCAAACCACGTTCACGCAGGTGGTTGATTTGTCCTGTAGAGAGACCTCTTGCAGCTATATTCCAACCTGTTCCTAATTCGCAATGAAAAGCCCCCCCGCCCCCCCCCCCGACCGAAACTGATACCGGCGGGTAGGTGTAGGGTTTTGAGGGACCGGGTAATAATCGTGAATTGGACGACTACTTCATTTCAATCACTAAACAAAGTCTGATATTTACTTGCATAGAGCTGATTTTCAATCTATGAACAAGGTACGATAATACATTTGCACGAGTGTTTTTACCATAAAGTTAGTAGGATACTTCATCCCACGATGAAGTCGCCTGAGACGCACTCGCCCTGTATTGTGTTGAACTCGTCGTACATATATTTTATTCTCGCCAGATTTATCGTCCCTTATTCATGTTGTCTAAGTAAACAATGACGCTCATTCCTTCATATTTAAAGAAAAAGTGTATGGGTAATTTCGGAAATGTGTGGAGAGAGATGTTAAAAAATATCAAGACAAGTTTAATGTGGGGATAAATCTCTATTAATCACCCAAATAGGTACTGTTAGAATCGTCGTTTTAGACTAGTCCTGTTAGAATCGTTCTGTTAGATTATGCCTGCAAAAAATTTTACTCCTTGGTGAAATTATATGCCTAAAATGTATCAGAACTCGATATAAAGATCGTATCTGAGTGAACGTATACGTATAAGTTTTTGTAGAAACAAATTCTTTGGAAATAAAATTAAACGTATGACAAACTCTTAAAGCGACGCTATTTTTGTTTCATAATTGCTCATTTTATCGGTTTTGAGAAACAAATCGAGACATTAATGGTTCCGTATGATAATTCCAATCCACATGTTTTTGTCTCTTCATGGGATTTCAATGTGATTTAATTTAAGACACCGGCGTTTAATACGTTTCCCTTTTAGTGCGACATTAATCTCTCAGATATGCAGGATCATGTGGTACTTGTGCTTCCTCAAATCGTCTGGAAAAATAAGAATCATATTAAACTTAAATTTTTTTTATTCTATTTTCTCTCAAGATAGAATGCAAATACTAGGAGCCTTTCAAATTTTCACGTTTAAGCTTTTCATATCCAAATGTCAACACAGACAGAATTAATCAGGAAATTAAATACAAAACCAAGGAAATGGATGCGGCAGGCAATCAGTGATTCATTAAAAATAAATTCTTTAAATGTTATCTTGTAAGTAAATTGAATTATAATTAAACAGATAGAATGGAAAGGGCTGGGTGGGAAAAAAAATAAGTGACAAAAATATGTTCCAGTTTCTTCTGTTATTTGAATGTCCAACACTATGTGTGAAAGTATATGAGGTATATGTCCGGTATATGTGAAGTATATTTAGAAAAGTGATAGATGAGTCAAATTATGCTTATCTTCAGGTATGCAGTTCTCCAGTCAGTTCTCTATGGACCCCGGACCATGTTATCATTGGGAGGTCAGCACCCACTTGCAGTCGCTGCTGCGAACAAGATTTCTGCAATCTGAACTGTGCAGAGATCCCGCATGGTCAGTCATCAGCAAGTAAGCTTTACATTCTTTAACGAAAGCAGATCTCGTTTTTAAAGAACTGTATCATTATCGAGTATAAATTCTACTCAAATTTTGAATGCGGACAATTTAACGGCGGAAAATATTAAACTCACTCGTCGATACTGTAAAATCAATACGGACTTAATGACGAGAAAAAGTGTGTATCCCAACGAGTAAATGAACGACTGGCAAATTTGCTGAAACCCAGCTGCAACCGATCGAAGCGTTTTATTCATCGCTTTCTCGCGAAGGTATTTCAGAAGAAGATTACGAACAAGCAAAGAAAGTTTGATCTGCATTCGAGTACAAAACCCTCTGTGCCTATCATGATCTGTATCTCCGCATAGATGTGTTGTTGCTCGCTGATGTGTTTGAAAAATGTTTTTGTCACTGATATGCAAGTGTAAAAGCTCGATACTGCACATTACTTCTCGTTACTGGGTATGTGTTGCTCAAAACCAAAATCAATCTGGAATTATTCTCTGACATAGATCAGCATCTGTTTATCGAACGATCAATTCGTGGTGGAATATCTGTCAAGTCACACATACGCTAGTGCCATCAAGCCAAACATGAACGGGTATAACCCCGCTGACCCCAATAGTTACATCATTTATCTAACACGTATAGCCTCTACAGATTGGGTATGATGCAGACACTTCCAGAAGGCTGGTTTCGGTGGATTAATCTCGGATACATTGACATACAAAAACATGTGCACGTTTACATCATCCACGGTTACAAAAAGGATACTTCCTTGAAGTTGACCTGGAATATCCTGAGCACTTACACGAGGCACACAACGATTATCCGCTGGCTCCAGAAGCGATGCCAGTGCCCTGTTAATGGTTGTTCCTGTCTCAAAGCTCGATCGTTGATGTGTCCAGCCGCAAATACACCGAATGCACAAAACTGGTTCTGTTCGTGATATTGAGAAAGACAAACTTCGAAGGCTCATCGCTAACCCGGCCTATCAATCCAGATAAATCTTTGATGGTGGACATTGCAGAATACAGTAATAAATCAAAACTCAGACTGACAATACCAGTCTATGTGGCTTCATCCGTGGTGGACCTGTCCATGCTGCTCATGTAGGAGTTTAACTATGACAAGAACAAACCGTTTTATCAGGATCGGGTCAAGATGTTCTGCACCGATATTGACTAGCTGCTGCTGCACATCACCACCCATGATCTGCAAGCGATACCAAGCGATGGATTCTCACCGAGGTAATCACCACTTATGCTCTTGGACATCATGTTATTGCGAGCTAACTTACGATTGATATTGGTTAAAGACGTATTAACACAAATTCTAGTGACAGTTCCGTATCTACTGAAATGTCTAGCAACTCCTCTCGCAAATATGCACGGTTAGGAGGTTTTGGTCCACCAGGTGACGATGGGCTTAATCGGTAACGGGTTGGTTGTCTTGGAGTATCAATCCGTTCCGAAATTGTAAACACATCTAGGGACCAAAACGGGTCAGCGACACAACGTTGTTGTCCAACATCAAACTCTCCAGGTGCATATAAATACCGAACAAACTCGTCTCCGAGTGGTTGCAACTGTGCTGGCTGTAAAATTATTTTCTGAGCAACAGTAATGGTCTTTTGTCGAATCGCACTGGCTGGTTTTCTTCCAGCAGTGCGTGTGATTTCATTGTTCAAGGTTATCATGACGAATGGAAGTCGGATTACCCGTTCCTGACACAGCACTGGCCTTATCAACAATTCTTGTGCCGAATAACTGTTTTGCAAGAATACGATTAAATCGTTCCACAATAGCTTGGTCACCATGTACACTGACATGTCCGACACTTACTTGCACATGGTGTTTGGTCAGTATCACAATCACAGACTCAACAAATTCTTTGCCAGGATCCACTAGTAACAATCATGGCCATGCCGGTATGCCGCGTGCACACATGTACTCGAGCATACCTGCGACATTAGCTGAATCTTTGGATGTCAGCGGCTCCGCTTTTGCATCTGTTGGCCACATCGACAATTGTGAACGCTTACTGGTGGGTGCACAATCGGCCTTGTTGATTTACCGACACGATCGTGTTGAAGAAACAACAAATCTGCCTGATTAACCCCATTTGGCGTTTGAACTTCCAAAAGAAACCAAAACCTGTGAAATCCTTTTGGTACTGGTAAATAAATTTGCCATAGCGCTTGTTTGGCCAACCATTTCGAGCAATCCTTTGAGTGACCTTGGCTGCACTGGCTAACTGTTCCAAGGCGGCATCACCTCTACAACACCCACGTGGACTGTAGAAAGTTTTGGATAATATTCAGCTCATTGTGTCCATTGTTTGTTTCGTCTATCTAAGCATAATTTTACTTTTAATGAGTGCCACGGGAGGCAGAGCTGAGTGGCATTTGTCAGCCAAGTACAATACTGGCTTGCATACCTCATTTGACGACTCATCGTGCGATTCGCTCTCCCATAGTTGGATCAATCGCATTAAAGTCATGGATCAGATCCACGTCGGCACGCTGACCCACACGGATATCTTTCGATCCTTGGTATGCAAGATCGTGTCGGTAACAAGCAGCATCGACGCGATTGATACTTGCTTTGTTGGGCCTCGGGAGGTTCTTAGAATCGAGTCGCAGATCAAGCCGTGTACCAGGTTCACAGTAATTGTATCCAGGAGGATGACTTTCGCTCGGATATTTACTCTGCAGTGTCAATGGTAACTTTGTTTATGCATCCGCGATATCAATGCCGCCGGTTACGTTTTAAACTAGACCCTGCGCGTGAGACGCGTTTGTGTCCATCAATGGAACTGGAAGTTCTGATGAACGTAAACTTCTTTGCTCCACATTGTGCATAAGTTCTAGTAATCGCATCTCGTCCATTACTTGTTTGAGCTCAAGTTGGATTTTTCGTACGTGTTTTGGCAAGATATCGTACACAATTTTGGAGACATGATCGTATTATAAAGACAGAAAATTATTCAATAGCATCAAGATAAACAAAAGTTGAAGGTGCTCTTGGTAAGATGAAAGACTTTTCCGTCATCGATTTCTCCGCACAAGCAACACCTAAACCAACAAAGCATAGCTACAGAACCGCGTTTCCATACTCAGTGCGCTAATCATTGGCAATGCTGGATCTGGAAAAACACAACTGTTGCTGAATATGGTTTATCGATGGCTGACCTGAAATCGTTGTACGTGATTGCACCATCGGCTGATGATCAACCGTGTTATGATGTTTTAAAAGATGTTCAAAAAGCTTTGCGAAGTGATATAAACGCCAAGACGACTTAGTCGACCGCGGGAAGCGGGGCTTACATTGATTTGTTTTCCATCATTAATGAAGACCCTTCCACTGACGATTTGGACGCAGAATCATATATGATGTATGATGATGTGAAAATCAAGTCAATCCCGCACAAAAATTTTCACGAGGCCGGTACAAAAATAAGAACGTGATTTATCTGACTCAACAATAAGCTCATTAGCCAAAAGTGATTCGTGACAACTGTAACATGCTGATAATATTTCGTGGCATTGAGGCGCATGGCCTTGGAAATATTCATTCGACTTGGTGTGCCGCCGACCATTCGTGGGATGAATTTTGTGACATGATGCAGCGGATTACTTTGGATCCGTATATTTTTCTCACCACTGATTTGACCGGAACTTACAGTCTATGGGGTAAATATCGAGTTGGTTTGGATACGTCAATTTAAGAACCAAAAACGCAATCATTTATGAATGTACAACAGTGATATGAATATAAAGTATGAAAGAAAGCGGTTGCTCACGGATGATTTTATGAACAGAGACACATATCGTGCGCTGGTGCATGAACTTGTTGAAGATATTCATGATACATACAACACCGATGATGAGTTCCGAAACTCCTGAGACGCAACGTGTGCTGTGTGAAATCTATGCTTCAGGTACACAATCTGCGACTTTGGCTCTGTCTGAGTGCATTTAATACTTCACATCCAGAAAGCCTCTATTCCGAGATAAATTAATCATCAATGAGACGGTCAAAACTGGGTCTCTAATCCTGCATATAGCACACTGTTTAGACCCAAAACAGCCAAAGGCTATACATTAAGACACTAAATTTTATTCCACCTTTTGGCATTCGAATTCGTCCTCGCCTACAAACAGCAAATGTCAGTGTTGAAAATATTGCAACCTTATACATTTTAAAACCACCGCCGTTGCAATCAAAAGCTCCCAAAAAACATTTTACCTTTCCGAGTTCAAAACATTTGCAACAAGTCTTCTTATTTTTCAGATTAAATTCAATTAAATCAGTCTCCTCTCGTAACTATATGTCCGAATGGAAATTGCATATACTAATTGAAAATATTGAATAAATAAGCATTTTTGTCATACGTGGCAAAGTATGCGGAATAAAAATTTCAGCAATTTACGACCATCAAAACAGCTATTGAAGCGTGAGCCTCGACTGGAGCCTGTATCCTGAGAGTGGAGCCCATTTTTGTAGAGTGGTTTAATTTTCACTATGTGGAACAGACGTATAGAGACTTGAACTGCTATAAGAAACTGTATGAGAACATGACACCAAAGAAAGTCTTGTTGCTTTTAATGGAACGTGGTTTATACAACAAAATTTGATCACGTCTTATGAATTGTATGTGTTGCCTTAATCTCTTAGTTTATATACATTTTACTGTATGTTGACATCTTTACGTTTTATATATTATATTACCATTCTTAAATATACATTTATTTGGAAGGTTTTATTTTCGTAAATTTATGTGCAGTTAAACATGTGTTGAGATTACATAACTACTTTTGTGCTGACATGCAGTAACACGTTACTACATACAAATCTGATTACGTCTGCATAGAAAATCTGCACAGAAAATCTGGGGAAAATACAATTAAAATTGTTCGACATTTCCGATTTTGTAATGTGAAGCGAATACATGTTCATCCCATCATCTATCACAACGTTCTCAGCCTCTTCCGTCGTAGGCGGATAAATCAGCCCTTCACCCGTGATGATGTTGATTTTCGGGTGAGGGGCTGATATCACATATTCATTAAAAGTTGCAATTATCTGCATTCAAATTTGGCTGCACACATCGGTGGACATTTTATACACTTACCGGTATTTCTCGTGGCTGTGCAGCTACCGTGAGCTGTAGAGTTCTTTTGGTGACATGTACATTATATTTCCGGAGCATATCATATGTTTGGTGACTTATAAATCCACCTGGAAAAGCACAACTATCTGTCCTGTGGCCATTTTGAATCTCGCGCTTGATATGGCTATTACCAATTTCCGGTATGTGTCTAAAGTGTACGCAGGTTTGTTCCGGAAAGATTTGCATGCAGCAAAATTGCACATTTTATTGAACAGGTCACATCAGACCCACATATCGTCCATCAGTATCAACACAGATTTGGGGGGTTGATTTATCGGACTACTTCGGTCGCATAATGCAACTGTGTCCATTTCAAGCCCTTAATTGTTATTACATTAATAAAAGTTACATCACGACGACTCGCTAACGTCCCATCTTTAATAGCGAAGTAAACAGTCCTATAAGTCTCTTGAAACTGAATGGTTTCTGAAAATGCTAGAATTATATTAGTTTAAAAAATAATCAAAACAAATAAAATGCATGATTTCTTTGATACTTTAAACGTTGTTGAGTGTTATTTTCAGCACCACTGATTTTATTAGGATCTATTCCTGGCACATCCAACCAGATGCATATACTCCAAAAGCTATCTCTTTAGGGAAGTGTCAATAACCACCATTACCTCCGATTTTCTTTCAGAGAGTCGAAGTTATTTACTTACACCGGAAACATCCGAGAATGTTATGATTGATCGCATCCTTTGATAATGAGTTGGCGTCATTGAGTATTGTTACATCAAAACATCCATGGCATCAGTAATGACGTAAGGCTGCAATACCAAGACATCGATCTTAGACATGTATTGTCACTGACATCAATTTTACTTTTACTTTTGCCTGCTTTTAGTAATTTGGCATGCTTTGTTTCCCTTTAAAAATGTAATGTACTTATTACTCATAACCGTAGTTACTGTCTCAAAAATAAGGCGTGTTCCAGAACTGTGGCGTGTATTTGTTTTTTAACTTTGTTCTTTCTATTCTCAAAACACAGGTTTGCCTTTCCATTGCAAAGCCGCGAGGAGGGTAGGCAGATTGTTATAAAAATCGCGAAACGTTGCAATGGCGAACATCTAAGTTTCTCTATTTACAGAATATTAAATGAATTGCAAAATAATTTAAGATAAAATTGTCTAATTACCTCCTTATATCTAATCACAGTAATAACATATTATCAAAACTACTTCAGTTAACTATTTTGTTTTTGACGTACACAAGCAGCGACGAAAACGACGACTATCTCCCAATCGACCCAGAAAACAAGAGAAACAACTACTAGAGCAACAATGCAGTTAACGACACATACAGCCATTCCAACGGCAACTACAAAACGACCACCGATTACCATACCGCCGGTACCACGTAAGTTTTTAAACATTTTATCTGAAATTATTATGCAAAAGAATTGACATATTCACATTTCTGTTTACTGATGACTGTCTCGTTTGCTTAATGATCTATAATATTTGCAATACTTTCAGTATTGATTCTCAGGAGCAGGTCATGCGTGTCGCTTTCGCGGGGTGGTAACAAGCAAGCAATTAAATGATCCGGAAATATCACATAACTAACTTGCAAAACTGTCTTTATGTGATCTTAATTTGTCTTAAAATCTTTATTTGTTGCTGAAATATAACATAGCACTTTTCGAACTCACTGATTCTTTCATTCGGATTAATTCAGATAAATTAAAATAAAACCCCGATGACGAAATTACAGTTTTTCATTTTTGTCAATATAAGATCTAAAGGCTATGTAAATTATATCTTTTCAATGGCAGATATGTGGAGATAAAGGCGTTAATATCGAGTAAAACGACACAAATCATGACCTGAGTACGAACTATGAATATTAATTTATTTTCTCAGATGATTTATCTTATTCTTTCGGACCATATAAAATCATAGTTCAACAAAATGGACGTCACACCAGCGGACTATATAAGATATTTCTTTCCTTTAAAGATATTTGTTTTACCTGCGGAGACAGTACTCCTGACACTTGTGAGTTCCAGTACGAGGAAACACCGTGTAATCCCCCAAACAATTACTGCATGAATATCGTTACCAACTCAATATCTGGAACTCGAACGATGGAGCGCAAGTAAGTGTTTTCTTTTGCTTTAGTTTTGTTTGTTTTCATGATATAGTATTATATATAATTCTCTCTATGCCTTAAATGTAAGAAATATTTTTGACATCTTCTAGCAACGCATTTTTCTGTTTAAAACACAATATATTTCGACTACCGTAATTTAGGAGATATGCTTTTCGTTTAGCGTCTCTAGACTCAGAGAAGGTTGTTAGACGTAAGCAGGATAAAATGTATTTACCCCACAAACCCACAGACCAAAAACTAAACAGCGCAATGAAGCTACAGTCAAATTCTCTTTCCGATTGAGGAGAATCGACTAAACGTACATGCATCTAGCTGTGGAGCTTTAGTGAAAGGCAACAAAACGAGACAACCTAATTTTTATTATATTATTTTCTTAAGCCTATTTGGCTCGGGTTCACAAAACGATTCTTCAAATGTATTATAAACGGAATTGGTACACTAATATGTTTTGAAGAAAACTCGTTTACAATCGTGTTCCAACCAGATGTCACTAAAATATTTTCTGTACAATCATGATGTATCGTGTTGATAGAAAGACTGATTTCACTAATGCAGCAATAAATGTGTCCATAAAATTTAAGACGTATGTAAGTTTTTCATTGTGAAAAGATTGAACCGTGCGAGTGTATATATATATATATATATATATATATATATATATATATATATATATATATATATATATATATAGTTCGAGAAAAGGAAAAAAAAAAAATATATATACCATATATATATATATATATATATATATATATATATATATATATATATATATATATATGAATTAGTCTCGAATAATCTATTTTTAGATGCGCCTCTTTTAATGACTGCTACAGTAACTGGTGGCAGGGATCTTCGGACGAAGAATTGTGTCAAACCTACACACCAGATAAAAGTCTCACAGCTAATTTTCAATGCAGCTTCTGTTGCATTGAAAACAAATGCAATGAAGATGTTAAACCACCCACAGCAACGTTATACCAGGACCATTAGCTGGAACCCAAGTACTGAATCCTTTATTGATTATTTGCCTACATTTATCCAACAAAATCTCCCGTGCCCGGCTTTCGTCCGGTCTCTCCCTCGGACACGAACTGATCATATCAATCTCATAGTCGTTAAATGTTTGCCCACGAATTGAATCATAACAGAGACAAAAGCGACTATGTCTTTTAAGTGCACATATTTAAATTGGTTACAAAGTTTCTTTTAACCTGATTTTCAATTACCGATTTCTTTGTTTTTGTTGTGGTATTATCCCTACATTAATAACTGACAACACCAATCATTATTCCGGTAGATGTTTGCTATGTAATAAATCTTAATGTATACCATTATCTACTCTCCATCTTAAGAGTTGAGCAGAAAAAATATAGATATCCTAGACTACTAGAACAGTTTAAATCGGTATAAGCCATAGAGTTAGTTTTGTAATTTCAAACGCAAAGAATAATTGTAAACCATCTATATTTTGTATGCAAAATCAAAATACCTCAAGTCCATAACAAATAGCATGCACTTGTGCTGCCTTTTACAGTGACATGGTGAACCTCTCATGTCCTGTTTTAAAACATAAATATCCCAACTCGCCTGGCCAATGAAAATATTTCTATTCTTTTTGGCAGTGACATGGAGCATATCCCCCAATTGCTATTGTTTCTAAACAAATTTCCCAAAGCTATTGGACCATAACCCATTCATGCCTTAGTGTATCAAATACCATCAGGTCCTTTGTAGATGGTAGTATCGGTCTTGTATTTGAAATTGATAAGCAGAACCACTCATATCTTTTTCACATTTCCAAATCCTGGCAAGGAGACCAATTTCCTTCATAATATCTTGTATTTGTAGAAAGAATACACAACATCATTAAATTCCTAAATATAGCGACGTCTTCTGAACCTTTTAAATTTTCATACTGTTTTTAGATTTGCGCGACGAATTCAGACAAACGGCAACAATTGTGAGAAACGGAACAAACGCTTGTATCTAATGTGAGCACCTGTGTATCAAAGTTATGCAAAAATTCCTGCTTTAGATTTTCAATGCAAAGAATGATACGCTGCAAAATAATTGCACTACGTGTTCCTGTTGTATTCAAAAATATGCCTATCGGTGTAGCGTCAAAAGGTCAGAAACAATATTGCGGTAACTGGCTTAAAATTGTTGATATATTCTACAGTTGTGGTTTTAAGAGAATGTGTTCAGGTAATTCTAGTATACTCTACGCTTCGCTCTACTTCTAGACAATTAAATTTTACAGCTAAAAGAACGTGGAACAATATATAAAAAGTAAATCTCTCAAAGTTTTTCATTGCATCCATTTTTCATGCATGTATCTAGGAAAGGGTTGGATGCTTTCAACATTGTACATAAAAGATCCGTATGTAAATGAACCACGTACTATCGAAATACGAACGGTAATAGGCATAGTATGTAAGGAAATTAAGACTTTTAAGAAATGATACCGTCAGTTCGTTCTCGGCATCTGCTTCTACAGCGAATTGGGTTCATTGGTTGTGTTGTTTTGTAGACTTTAGCGCCATTTGTCAGCACATAACCACTGTCCCACGGGAAGCTACTTGCAAGCTTTCTCACACAGACCCGTTGGTTGAGCTGATACTCGAACTCACACTGACACAGGAGATATGTGTGAGTGATCTGAAAAATCGAGTACCTTAGACTACACGGCCACCCGGGGTCCCAAAGGGTTTACTGGTCCTGAGTGAAAAGTAGTATATTATCAGAATGGTGCTAATTGTCTTGAGTTGGCAACGTTTTAGTTCGCATACCATACAAAACTGCGGTGTTCATTCAATCTCTAAAAGCAAATGTTTTCACATTCTATGTAACGAACTGATTCAGCGACCTGCCAGCTGTTTTAACGTACGAAACCGATGGCAAAACCATCCTAATTCACCGTCAGAAACGGGGATGAATCATATCCCTGGGGGGCGGCAAGGTACACTCAAATTCCAAAGATAGTTGCCTCTGGTGACTGATAGACCATAGGCTGCAGATGGGGTTCTCTTTCAAACATTACAAAATGATGATACGTTATTAAACACATAAAAAAACATACGTCTGTTTCTTTTTAAAATGTATGCTACCTTTTAATAATACTTAAAGGAGACCAGAAATCAATGGAAATATAGAATAATAATAAAAGCACTATGGAAGAAAACCTTATTCTGAAGTATCATCTGCGACCATAATGCCAATATTTTAATATTGGCATATCTTCAAGGCTCTGAATTTCCGTGACCTCGTATGCAAAATTTCCGCGCCTATTCGGTTACTTTCGTGATGTGACGTCATAGTAGCGACTCCAGCATCCCAACTAGCAGTTGCCAGTGTAAAAGACAATACCGTTTTGCGTTGCTTATGGGTGTAATGGCACATCTAGAAAAGGCTGTGGACAATTTTCTTTTCTTTTCCAAAAGATAAAGACATAAAGAAAGTATGGATAAATTATTGCAAGCGAGTCGATTTCAAACACCATACAGCACTCTGTGCTCACTACATTTCTCAAAGGAATATTACGAGAGAGGGATCCTGAAAAAATGGCCGCTCTAGGATACGCAAATGCTAGGCCTAGACTAAAAGTTGGCGCTGTTCCAGACATACTGTTGGATATTTTAAATCCTGGGATAAGTGTTAAACATGCGAGTTACAAAAATAGGCAGAAGGCCGAGTAAGTGAACACAAAATGCAACAATCAATTCACAGATCTTTTATCTACACCAGCAGTGCTAAAAAATTCGATAGCCCGACACCCGGGGTCCCTCTAATTTTAGTTCGGGCCCATCCTGTATTCAAAGTGAGGTGAGATGTTGACATACATGCCATAACACTGCACAATCTAAATCAAATCACCGCTGTTCTAGGTGAAATTAAGATCTGATTTTAATGAAATGGAAGCTTTGCTAAAAAATAAGATTCTAAACCCCTGACACGGTCGTGTTTCTAGAAAACACAATTTTCAGTAATCTTTGAAAAAAAATTAAAAAAATTAAAAAAAAACAAAAAAAACAATAAAACCCCTTTCAGGCTATGCCGGTTACATGTAGTATGAATAAATGGTAATCTGTAGCGATTGGAACTGATATAAAAATATCCCTTAGGCAGTTTAAATAGGAGCGATTAAAAGAAAAGAGGTTAGGTATAAAATAAAAGTTTCACATTAACTGGCTGACAATATAAATTTTGGGGAGGCGACTGTTGACCCAACCCCCTTGCCCCAATGTGCGAGCGCTCAAGGGACGCACCATTTCTCCCTGTGATACGCCTTACAATCCCCCAGGACAAGCTCCTTTTGTCATATTCTGGTCAGCTGTGGCTAAACTGCATAATAGCTAAAGTTTTGACTTAAGTACACAAGAAAAAAAGCCAGTGTGACTAATTACAAGTTAATCCTTATCCTTGTATTTATCTTGTGAAAAGGACTGCTGTTCGGACCATGTTCGACATTGTGTGTATGTAAGTGCCAGCAATTAACTGGCAAATAAACGATTCCCTATTATGTTGTAACTTACGACGCGTATTGGACTTCATTTTGACAGTTCAAATCTGCAGTCACAAGTTACCGTACATGTGGCAACTGTTTTTCCCACGTTTTATGCCCCACCTTATTGCCTTAGGCTTAAGTCTTAAAGCATGTAACACTGTTTACTGAATGAAAATATTTATTCTGAATTAGTTTTTTGGGGGCACATATACTGCATGGTATATTTTGTTTTATTCCTTCTTTCAATTTAATCTTGGTAATTAAACTTTACATACACGGTTGAAGAATGTCCGGTATTAACTGGCCCAGTTTCTTTGGCGGAAATGGAGATGCGATTTTGCTTGCAGAGAAAATTACACAGCATTCACAATAATCATTCATGGGATTTAAGCTAACTGGTGACTATTTTATTTTTTAATTTTTTTTTTTTTTACTAAAGTACTGTTGTAGTGGTTTTAAAAAAAAGCAACTGAAATTTACGTGAATAATATCTAATCTTAACGTTCTATTTATTGAAGAAAAGAACTGTCGTGTGATATTAATTATTTCGTCCAGTGCCGAATTTATACGTAGCGAAGCCCTATTTGGTATAAAATAAATTTGAGAGACCCCTTCAGACTGTGAGGCCCTAAACTGTATCTTGTTTAGCTTATGCCTACATCCGGCACTACAATTATGTGGATTGCATACGTTATATCTATTTATGTATGGTTTTGTGTTGTTTTTGTTTTCTTCTAAGAAATGAAATTGACTGATATAATGTAATAATCGGGAGTTCTCTGCAAAAAATCGGGAGATATTACTGGATCAAGATTTAGGTGTGGAAATACCTCCAAGATCGGGAGGTTTTTCTCCTGGCTTGATAGTTGACAGGTATGAACTGTCCGGTCTTGTGGAATTTCAGTCAGAGTTTGTGAGTTCATTCAAGTCTCAAGCCCGGAGCATGTGCCTAAAAAAATTCTTCTTTGAGCACTGACCAGCACTGTACATAAACTATTATACCAGACGTATATATTATCAGATTTGTCAATACGCTAACTGTGGCCTGCATGTATGAACCATAAGAAGGAGGCTTCTTAATTTTTAAATTAATTACTTATGATTTGTTCTCTGTGCTACGTTTCACTGACGGGCTCCAGTCCAACGTACCTATCTGACCTCACCCATGTGTACACACCTGCAAGATGCTTACGCTCCTCTTCTGACACTCGTATTCTCATCATTCCCACTATGAAGATGAAATCATATGGACAACGCTCTTTTGCATACCAGGGCCCAGCAACGTGGAACGAATTGCCCACTGCACTTAGACACAAAGACACAGTGATCTCATTCAAGAGCGCTCTTAAAACTCACCTATTTCAACTGCAAGAACAGACTTAAAGACCTAATAATGTATCCTTGCCTTAAATATTTACAGCATATTTTCTGTTTCTACTTTCGTGGTGTTTGTTTTTAATTTTGTAATCATATCATTATATATGTTTTTTTAAGTTTTGTCAAATGTTGTAAAGCGCTTAGAGCTTCTAAAGATTAGGCGCTATACAAAGTCCTCATTATTATTATTATTATTATTATTATTATTATTTCTGCTTTGCAGATTTATTTGGTGGGGGGGGGTTTGAAAAACTAATGCTTAAGTTACTACCGATGAAAACCGTTTTCAATGCCTTTAAGACCTCCCCGGTAATGGATATTGTTTCACACACAAGTCGGTACCCGTTCTAGTCTCTTTGCCCAGAATTCAGTATTATCTCTCAGTGTTTTAGTGTTGGATGTATATTTTCAAAATATTAGTCCTTAAGTGGTGTGTTGGGGATAGGTAATGAATGTGTTATTTACATATAATGCGATTGAATCTCATCCTTCTTAAATGAATTTATTGCATTGTGGTAAATTTCTAAGTTTTACATTGGGCACCATCACTTAATCCTTATCACATTTTTGCACAGCACACAATGTATAAGTATTTATTTTAAAATTACATTGCTTTTTTAAAATTCTTAACACACAGTTCAACAGATATAGTTATGAGCATCTCTCGGAAACAGATTCAACTTTTTAATGTGCAACCCAAATCTGGTCTCCTCTTGTCTGTCTCGCTCGCCATGTTTCTGTTTCTATTCGAGGACTGGCTAGTATTGCGTCACGGGACCACGTGATCTGTCGTCTCATCAAAACTCGGAAAAAGTCCGTAATTTACGGAATCATGGTATCTTCCGCGCAATATAATTACTACCCGCCTACGATATGTAATTTATAAACATTACAGGCGAAGTAAAATTTGTAGAGAATTACATACATAATTGGAAATATTTTATTTCTGGTTTCCTTTAATATCAATACTTAAATAAATATCGCAAAATATGTTTGGAAAGTATTCTTCCGTAAATAAACGAACAGCTTAAAATATATTTAAAGAAAGACATAAATGGGTACCCACGGCCGGATCAGGTCAAGTGTTAAGATGGCCCAAACTTTCAAAAGGGCCCTGACATTCCTCGAAATAACACCAAAGCAAACGTCATTGTGTCTGTTTACTCTGAGTATGCAGAATACCCAATAAATGTGTGCAAGAATAAAACGATTGCCAAATTTGAAGTGACAAATGATTTTGTGTGTGTGCACGGTTTTCTTGGGGGGGGGAGGGGTCCGGAAACCCCGGCAGGCCCATGTCTCCATCAGGCCCTGGTACCACAGAATGGTAAACTCCAAAATTGATTTTTCAGCAGCCTTTGGAAATCAACTACTGTACAAGAACATCGAACAAGTTTGAAGAAAATAGAGTTGCAACATTCAAGACAACCATGGAACCTCAAATATTAGACTCAGAGACTATTATGTATGATTCCATTTCGTTTAAAACATATTTTACTGCATATGTTAGCAAAGACAAAGGGTTCGGCACAAGTTCTTCCAGCTTAGAATAACCTTTCCCGTAACAAATACAAAACACATAATATTGTATGCATCAAGTAATACTTGCAAAGAAAATCGAATGATATTGGGATAAATATATGAACTAACATGATTTATAGCAATCGTTGTAAGAGGTGCGAGATTATAAACGAATAAAGAAAGGTGAGGCACTATGGGAGAACTAGTCACACACAAATCGATAAATACATATATACAAGTATATCAACAGTTCTTATATTGAACATGGTACTGGCATTCCTGAACGATTAAATGTCAAATATTTCAATTGTAGCATAATAGCTTCGAATCCATCCAAACACATATGCATACAGATAGATATACATATATACACATACATAGATTCTCATGCAACTGCATACATATACATGCATGCATATATGCGTGTACACATATGCACATACAAATACACACCTACATATACATATATAATTAAAGGCGTATATGCATGTTGCTTAGTCAGTTGATGTTCGGGGAAGAGAAAACAAACAAAATCCTTTCGGATAATAATAACAACAATAATAACGCTCAAAACTTATAATCCACGACAAAGATCGTAAAGAAAGACACATTTGGATTTAACTTACTTTGACGCTATTGCTAGATATATAGGCTCAAAATCGGTTAGGAAGTCTGAGATAAAGGTGTGCCTACTTAAATATTTTAAGCATTACTTGTGTCATTCAGAGTATCGTCGCCAAACAACATAATGTCTGGGTCAATATGACGTGGACGTCTCAGTAGGTTATTAGTGAGGATTATTGGATTGGTTTGTCGTTCCAATTTCTTTAAGACTGACGCAAATAAAATTTGCAACAACGACAGCTGATTTCTCTGTTGTATCTTGAGCCTTAAACGCATAAGATTTCACCGTGTACGTGTAAGTCGTAGTTTTAAATTTTCTGGAAATCACTTTTTAATTAAGTGGAATGTAAAAACTATTTTTCAGGACCTACCGAACGATTTTCTATTTTTAGATGACATTGAGTCTCTAAGCCTTTTAGTGGACGTAGTTGGTGTTGACTCAGAATCACTCATGTCTTCATCGCAATCAACTTGTGGGAATACTTCACTTAGCGTATGAGCTGGCACAGAACCTCGTCGTTGTCTCTTGGCTTCATTAGTGTTTTCGTCGGAACGGTTTGATCTATTCACGATCGTTCAACATTTTATTTAACCAGGGTACACATTATCTCCTTATATGTAGAGAATACACTTAATCAGTTCCCAATCTGTGAAGATGGAAGAGTCACAAACAGGTCACACTTCTCGACATACGACAGAACGCTTCTAACCAGAATTCGGACAAAACCAACTCGAGATAAAAGTCAAGATAACTATTATCAATGTCAACGAAAAAATGGCATTGGTCTTCAGGGTAGCTCACGAATAAAGAAAAAAAAATGAGAATGAGCCTCCCAACAAGACTTTCGCCTACTCCACTCGACATAAAAGTCAAGATACATGTCATATATGTCATGAAAAAGGACATTAGACTCCAGAATGTCCACAACGTCAAATTGAAATGAACCAATAAAAGAGGATAAAAGTGAAAGAAAGTAAAGATATCTGTTATCAATTTTTTTAAAAAAATGGAGTTGGTCTTTAGAGTGTCCAACAAGAAAGAAAGCAAAGGAAATGAGTTTTCTTCAGAAGCTGCAGGAAAAAAATCTGCAATGAAACAATAATTAGAGGATAAAGCCACTTAATTTTTATTGAGAGATTTTGCAGTACTTGAAAGATATTAAATATAATTCCTATGCGAAACGAATCTTACCATCAAACTGAAAATAACTTTAAATGTAGGCTTGTTAATAAAATATAAATAGTGTACTTGACTGGATGGAATACAAATGCATGTACACGACATTGTTTAAAAGCAATTTGGCATGGCGATTAATTGAATTATTGGTAAACATTGTTGTTGGATAGGAAAACTACAAGCTAGGGTAGGAATTTTGCATGAGACAAAAGGCTTTGCCGTATGACACAAAATTAATTCCGACGATGTTCCCGTCAAACACCAATATGTACTAACAAGAATTGTCTTACATTCATGGACAAAAAATTGCCAGACGAAGTAAAAACGCGAATTGTGAATACTGACGAGAGATTAAAACAGCGGAGAACACATTGAAAATTTCCCCACCTTAGATAGAGCATAAAATGTTAAGTTTGCAAGGAGAACGTTTCTAGTAACATTTTAATTTTTAAAGAGATATCAGCCTGCAAATAAAACTGGTGTAGACTTTCGAGGTTGTGGCAATACACACCGTCCACAGTTGTGTACAGATCTCTGACTACCCTGATCGTATATTGCCCTGTAGTTTCTTGGTTATAGAACAGACCCGATCCATCCTCGTTGGTATCCTAAGTTGCAAATGACTGGTTACAGCTCTTTGCCGTGGGTTCCGTCCTGCATCTATAGAGTAGTGTGTTGAGTAAAGGAGATGCCAATGATTGCCTCTGCAATGCGGCACACAACGTTGGCCTCTACTTCCGCTAGATGGATGGTCAGAAGAGCCCGGTTTGATCAACCCTTAAGTAACGCCAAGTTTCAAACATATTCGGCTCAACTGGCTTGCTTGAAGCTTAAAAATGGCCTCTGTGACTAACCAACATCTTGTTCAGCAAACAGTACCAGGGACATAGGTTTTGAGGGTAAGGATCAATAGATTTATGTTGCTACTTTGCTTTAGCATAACATCCTGTGTAGGTCTAAGACATTAATCAATTTGATTAAATCTCTATCCCCATCTTGGGTACATAGGCAAATGAGGAGCACATATGACGATATACTAATCTGACGTTATGAATAAATATCAGTATTTAAATATCAATATTTCATCCATGTGTGAGACCTGGTCTCAAAATGACCATATTTCAAACAGCGACTAGGATGAGAAACTCGCCCATGTAAGGGAAAACTGGCCAAGAATTCGCATCACTGAATTCCGAAAAAAAGAACGAAAGCGAACCAACGTACTACCCTTTGTAATACGTCAAAGCGCTTCAAGGTTTGAATGGAGAGCCACCAAGTGTTAAAATAAAAAAAAATAGTTCAGGGCCACTACTTGTAAAGCGTAGCTGCAAAGATCACTCTGATAATCTACCTCGATCAAGAATATTTAGGGATATACCAATTAAGGTATTTCACAAGAATTTCTCATCTCGCCAAGAGGTGTGGTTAAATCAAGAAATTTGGAAGGCTGTATTGAGGCTTATCTGCTTCAAAACCTCAGATCTCAGAATGTCTCAAAAGTGTAGTGAATTAACATTCTCAGTAATAGCAAATTCCCACAATCACGTTTATGCATACGTTCAGCTGAGGCACTTCGTCTCCTTCGATCACATCCGGTTCTTGATCATCACTGTTGACCTTTACTTTCCAAATCTTATGCGTTACTTTAGCTGACATGAATATGGCTACTGCAAAGATATCTGCAAGATGAAAGATGCTGGTGAAATGGGCATTATGAAAAGTCCTTTTCGGAAATAATCTCTTATGCGAATGTCCCGGAAGCAATTTTTTCATACTCTAGAGACTGTCCTGACTGGAACCTAGAGAAGATACCTTTGGCGCTAAAGAGGTGAAAAGTATGAACTTCCTGAGGCCTGGAAGTTTCTCAAACCACATATCTACTTAACACAGCAAGCAAATCCTACACCAGCACCGCTACAGTGGAGAATAGGAATCCATTCCAGGAATGGTTTCTGTAAGCAGACGGACATTACTTGGCCACGAGTAAAAAAATCTTCAGTCATGACACCATCAATACCCTGTACTCGCAGCTATCAAAACTAACAACAAATTAGAATACACAGAAAAGTGCTAACATGTAACAAATAGGACACCTAATAATACAGTAGAAAACCCACGTAAATGAAGATCATGAAGAGAGTCAGTGTGAGTTCGAGTCTCAGCTCAACACTGGCTCCAGTCGACGTAGTTTCTGTACACCACAGAAGATTCCTAACTCTTCTAAAGAGAAAACAGTTACATCTGGTAAGTCGTAAGAGCAGCAAACCATGGCGCCAGTGGTAATGCATACTCCAAACAAGACAAGAAGAGGATTAAGTAATCCACTCATCCTCCCAGAGGATTTGATGACTCCATCAAACTCTTGAACTGGTTTAAATGCAGATATTTATTAAATTGGTCTTCTAGTTATAAAAATGCGATCCAATGTATGTTTTATTCCAGGAACCCTTTCTAACACAAAATGATACAGTCATTCTTAAATCTTCACCTCATATAGCAGCTTTTCAAGAAATGCTAGTAAGGCTGCTGAAGTTGTGTACATCATCATAAATAATAAAATTCCTTAGGGTCAAATTAATCTAAACGCTATTTTGCAGGTCATCGCCGTTCATATGTTGACGAAACCACTTTCACATTTTTCAGTAGATCTCCCTCTAAGCGTTCCAATCAGTCCATCTGATATCGACCATCTTATTGAACAGTTGCAGTTCCTTTTCTTTTCAAGGGCAACATACACTTTCGGGCTTTAAAGATATCCAGGAGAAAGGGAGGACGAGAGATGGCTTTGTTTCAAAACACAGTCTTTGCCTTTTGATGATAGGCCGTATACTCCTGCATCTGCCTACGTTATAGGTTCCTCTAAATTTTATATCTTCTAAGTCGGAAGATTGCAATAAACCTTACACTCTCAGAGTTATAAGACCCACGCGATCGACCCCATCACACTTTAGCAGTACTAGATTATATCCCTCATCAAGTTCTGAAACACTTATCAGACACAGCTCTAAATACACTGCTGAACATTACAATAAAATGAAATTGGCGAATTTCAGCAGGTTGGCGAGAAGCAACAGTGATGACAGTTCCCTAACACGGAAAAGACCAAATCAAACCTTCCAACTATCGTCCCTTAGGATTAACAAGCTGCAGGTGTAAACTGGAGATAAATGATACACTACTATCGTGTCTCAAATCTAACAATTTACTATCTGACGTTCAATATGGGTGCATATGCAGGTGAAGTACAATCGAACATCTTGCCAGACTTGAAGCATTTATTAGAGAAGCTTTTCTAAAGAAAGAACATATTGTTGAAGTCTTTTTCGAATTGGAGAAAGCTTATGACACAACACGGAAAGAAGTCATAATGAATGACCTATTCAGGCTCTTCCAAAATGGACACCTATTAGCTTTACTGCCAAGTTCTGGAAAGATATAAACCACTGAGTTATGGAAGGCGGCAAACATTCTGAATGCTATTCTTAGTAAAATATTTTCACTCACACTACCCAACACCAAAGTAACAGCAAAGTGAAATGCCTTCATCCGGAACTGACTGGTCATGTTATTTTGACGACTTTTCGATCTACTGTGGACTTTCTAGTCACTAAAAATGAGCTTAAATAAAGTTCCGAAATGGGCAGAACACAAATGTTCAAATTTTCGAAATTAAAATTGTATGTATCTGTGCTGGTCACATTGTATTCATGATGACCCAAGGCTGTATGCAATTCTGCCGGTCACATAGTATTCATGATGACCCAAGGCTGTATGCAATTCTGCCGGTCACATAGTATTCATGATGACCCAAGGCTGTATTTTGTCGGTTGTCTTATCATTGTTAAGGAGAAAAGCAAACCTGTAGGATTTTGTTCGACCGTGAAATAATTTTTATTCCACATACTGAGAAACACAGACTGGAAGATCCAAACTTGACTATGATTCGAGTGTGTAAGGACCTGCGGTTACTTGATAAAGTACACAGGCATTGACTTTGACTTAGTATGTTTACTGACCCTTTGCAAAGCTTCTATACAGAGGTAAATGACTAATCACTCGGACGATCATAATTTTGCATTCAGTATATTACCATATCTTCAAGCGCCATTTGAGAGACTATTTAGAATGTTTGAATTTATCGCATCCATTTAGAATGCGTTGACATCGACATTATAATGTAATAATGTTCACGAACGTAACAAATGACGATAGGGTTCAATACCAAGAAATTGATCTTGGACATTCTTTCCCACTGATATACATTTTGCTTTTGTTTGCGTCTAGTTATTTGGCATGCTTTGTTTTCATTATTTAATTTTAATGGACTGTCTTCAATGCTCCTAACCTAATCCACTGCCCAAAACTTTTAATTTTCTTTTTATGCTCTTTCTTTTTCTAATGCACTGGTTAACCTTTCCATTGCAAAGCTGAAAAGAGGATAGAACGGGTGCTATAGAAAGATAGAAGGCGCAAGCTGTAGATAAGATGAACATGTAGGTTTCTTTAGCTACAGAATAGGAAATAAATCTGCACAATAAGTAATATTTAAAATAGTCTAATTTCCTGCTTATGTCTAATTAGGGTAACAACATGGTCTCAACTAATTAAGTTAAAGATTTTGTTCTCGACTTGCAAAAGCGACTAAACAAACGACGATAATGTCCACCCAATCCACCCAGATAATACCAATAGTGACAACTACCATAACAACAATGAAATTAACAAATACAGCAATTCCAAGGATATTTTTGAAACGACGACAAATTACCTAACCGCCGGTTCAACGAAAGTTCTTAAACGTTTGTCTGAATATTGTATACAAGAGAATGAACATATTTATTCCTGTTTCCTGCTGCCTGTCTTGCTCGCTTTAATGATCTTTTATGATCTATTACATTTCCAATAGTTTCAATAATATACTTTTACAGACACAGGATACGACGGTGGAGTGAGATCGGGTGGCTACGGACCTAGCTGACATAGCCAGCATTTAATCAATAAGCACATATCATACAACTAACATGCAACATTGTTGTTATATAATCTTAATTAATGACAATTATCTTTTTTGTTGCAGACATATAAATAAGTACTTCTGAGAATCCTGATTATTTCATACAGGCATATTCAAATAAGCTAACATTATTCCGCGATGACCAGATTTCTAAATTTTCATTTGTATTCAAAATGTATAGAGACAATGTAATTCATATTTTGAATTTAACATGTGTAATATAAATTTATTTGGTACATTAAAATGTTTTGAAGAAAGCAGATTTACAGTCATGTTCCCAACCAATTAACTACAATATATCTGTAAAATCTCGCCATATCGTATTCGGAAAGCGACTGATCACACTGATGAAGAATTAAATGTTTACATAAAATATGTCCACGTGTATCTATCTTTCTAAATATATATATATGTGTGTGTACTTATGTCAATGCTTAAAAGGCGACGTAGATACTATCATGGATGATCACCACGAGGTAACTCAAGGTGGAGAAATTCCACAACCAATACATATATTATGTACTTCGCAGAAGGATTGAAAATTAAGACCGAATATGGGTGTAGTACTTTCTGACAGAATAAATCAAATGATGTTGAAATGTTTGATAAACAGGTAAAGGACATAAAAAGATATATAATTACATAAAACGGATGCAACCAAGTCATTCAAACGGAAACAGATTCAAAATATTGAAAGTAAACGTGTAGAGATAATTGGTCATTATCAGCGTCGTTAGAAGGACACAATGGAAAAATTTCCATTAGTAGCCACGTTCAAACATGTTTCATTCGTAGCGATTATTGCATAAATATGTATGATTGTACCAACTGTTGCTCTGACAACAGCTTCCATGTTGAATTGTTTTGACTGAAGGTTTGAAGGAACAAGAACTTGTGGAAGTGTTGTTCGTAGTAGAAACGTGGTCATTTCTAGAGAAAGTTAAGCTATTGAAGCATACTATTGCCACCCAATACAAAGAACTATCCACAATACAGTAGTACGCCTGCCTTGTATCATGAACAGTGTAATAAATTAGTTTTTACACAGTTTGACAGACTATTTTGTTCTTATGATGTCATTTTTGTTTGATGCGTGCAATTTTGATCCATGGTGTAAGCATGGCAGCAAAATGATAAATAAAATTAACAGCCTAATTCAAAAAGTTACATTAAACATGCTCTTGCAACAATATATATATGTTTCATTTATGATCTATGACTTTAATCATGTGAATTGCTATTATAAGACTGTCACCATTTCGTCCTTCTTGCCTACTTAGTTCTAACTTATGTTATCTTATAATTCTTTGCGGATCACTTGAAGAATATTTAAGATATTATCCCCTGCCGAAATAATCCTTTACGATGCTGATATTCCAAGCAGAGGCCAGTCCTGGTTTGAAACTATCTTTTTACTTTAAAAGATGTTGCAGAAACAGTTTTATCAATTCTCCTCATCATATTCCTTGACAACAAAAAAATATAGGTATATAATCTAGGTTTTGTATCTGCTATATTATGTTATCTGTAGGCTCGTACAAAAGTGACAAAGAAAAGAGCGAAGCCAACAAACTTTGTAAAATTTAACAAAATAATTTATTTCCCTAGAAAACAAGGTAAAAATATGAAAAATGACTTACAATTTGTGAATCCGATCCAAATATTAATCCTAGAATTTTAAAATATAACTCTATCACTAAAACGTTCTAAATGAATAAAAGTTAGAATCCCGATGAAGTTCCAAGATGGAAGGTGATGACGTTCTTAATAACCAGTTTCGTGCTGATGTGTCAACAGTTCCTTGTTGAGTCACCAAGAATATAATTCCGGCTTTAGAAAATTCCGAATAATTTCCACTAAACGTCTTTGTCCAAGAACTTTAATGAGCACTGGTATTTTCCAGGGAATATAAATTATTAAATCCAAGAAATAAAAGAATTTTAAATCAACTGGCATCAACAATAAAAACACCTTGAGCTCCAAAGTTGTAAACTACGACTGAATTAAAATCACTGAGATGTGAGTATTAAACACAACTAAAAACGCAATTTCAGACCCGCGTGATGGGTCACGTGGTCACCCAGCCCGAACAGTGCAGTAAAATAATATGGCAATTAGCACGAAGGCTATTTACAGATTCGATTGTACTGAACGAATCTTACTATAAGATTCAATCATTAAAATAAAAGGTTGTTTACAACAGAGCTGACGCAAGCCAAGAATGACCTTGATTACGACCAATGATTTTCGCTCTGTGTTTACTAATTCTGAATCAATGTCAGGAACTAGGTCACCTAAAAATACAATGTAGCAACACTGTTATTTACTGGAAATGAACTGAATTTTTTTAGAAAAATATAAAATCCAGTGAATAATGTTATTCCAATAACATGTAATGAAATAAAAATACAACAAAAGAGAATTTGAAACTAGCACAGAAGTAATTAAATTACATATACGTAACACTTCCCCATAAAGAAAAAGAAAGATTTATATAATAAAGCTTTCTTTTTACCATATGTTCATTATACATCAGGTAAAACAAAATTACATAAGAAGGACTCTTATGAATTATACAGAGTGTACATGAAATAATATTTCTATACACGGGAAAATGCATCTGTAATTAAATTGTCTTTTCCCTTGATGTGCCTGATCTCAAGATTATATTCCTGTAACAACAAGCTCAACCTTAATAATCTTTGATGTTTGTTTTCCATCATGTCGATGAAAGTAGGGGCTTGTGATTACTAAACACAACAATCGGAGAGAGAGCTGAACTAAGATAAACTTCAAAATGCTCTAATGCCAATATTAAAGCCAAACATTCCTTCTCGATTGTTGAGTAATTTCTTTGGTGCTTATTTAATTTCTTAGAGAAATAGCACAACACCATTTGCATCTACAGACAGTTTAAAAGATTGACTGAAATTTTGGAGTCGTAAACACTGATGCACTTTTATGTACGGCCTTTAACTTGTCAAAAACCTCCTGACATTTTTCAGTCCAAAGAAACTTGTTTTTTTTTTTTTGCTCAATAAATTTGTCAGGGGATCAGAAATATTAGAAAAATTGGAACAAAATTTCCGATAGAATCCAGCCATACCTAAATCCCGCATCAGTTGCTTTTTACTGACAGGCACAGGGAATTCACAGATAGCCTTGACCTTAGCATCTATAGGTTTAACATATTCATCTCACGCAATATGTCCTAGAAATGATACACAAGCACGGCAGAACTCACTTTTAGATAAATTGATTCCCAAACTTGCATCAGTGAGTCTGTCAAAGAATTTCCGAATTGTTGCTAGATGTTCTTTCCAGGTGTCGTTGTAGAAGATGACATCATCGATGTAAGCATCACAATTATCTAGACCAGAGGTAATCATATTCATCAAGCGTTGAAAGGTACTTGGGGAACACTTCATCCCAAACGGCATTACTTTATATTGATAAAGAACATCTGCAGTCAAAAATGCCGAAATTTCCTTTCCCCTTTTCGTTAGTGGAATTTCCCAAAATCACTTTAGAAGGTCAAATTTGGTGACTTACTTGGCATTTCCAATTTTGTCAATACATTCACCGATTCTTGGTAATGGAAATGAATCTGTTTTTGTCACACTGTTCACCTTCCTATAATCAGTGCACATACGGAAATTTTTATCCGGTTTCGGAACAAGTATACATGGTGAACTCCAATCACTTTTACTGGGCACTATGAAATCATTTACCATCAAATACTGAATTTCCTTTTTCAAGTATTCCTGTTTGAGAGGGTTCATCCAGTATGGGTGCTGTTTCACAGGTTTGAAATTTACAATTTCAACGTCATGAAAAATTTTGTTTGTCCTCGTAGGATCATCTGGAAATAAGTGCTCATATTCAAATAATAACTGTTTAAGTTCATTCCTTTCTTGTTGTTGCAAATGCGAAAGTTTCTGGTCCCGTTTATTCATAATTTCCGAATTCCGAAGATTTGTCGCTCCATAATCCGTAGAATCCGATTGAATTCCTTCACTTAAATCTTCAGTGAGTGGGACAGGTACAACTAAATTAATTGCATGATTTACCTGGCTATCTCTCTCAATATACTCCTTTAATATGTTTGTGGCAAAGTTGTTTTTGTTTTCGCTTCCCAGGAATATTTATGATGTAATTTGAATCATTTACTTTCTTTTCAACCGTGTACGGACCATAATACTTGGCCTGAAGGAGATTTTGTGGAATGGGCAAGAGAGCATGAACTCTATCACTAGGCTGAAAACTCCTTTCGTTTGAGTTTTTGTCATACCCTAATTTTATTTTTCACTAAGTAGAGTGCAGATTTCCTCTTGCGACCTCACAAGCCTTTGACGTTTTATATTTAAAATTAGGAACATAATCAAGAAGATTAAGTTCAGTATCTTCATTAGAAAGAAGTTTCTCTTTCAACAACTTCAATAGTCCACGCACAGTGTGTCTGAAAACTAGTTCAAAGGGACTGAATCCTAAAGATTCTTGAACTGACTCCCTAATAGCAAACAAAAGTAAATGAATGCCTTCATCCCAGTCTTTACTCGTATCAAAACAATATGAATCATATTTTTCAATGTCTGATGAAATCTTTATAAAGCCCCTTGTCTCTCAGGATGATAGGCAGAATATTTGAATTGTTGAATGCCTAATTCAAACATAACTTGCTGGAAAATTTCAGACATAAAATTTGACCCTTGATCAGATTGGACAGATTTGGGAAGGTCAAACTGAGTAAGCAAAAACTTTATCAAAGCTTTTACTATTGTTTTAGTTTTTAAATTCCTCAATCGAATTGCCTCTGGGAACCTTGTGGACGCACACATAATGGTCAACAAGTATTGTTTGCCTCACTTGGTCTTAGGTATAGGACCAACACAATCTACCATCATTCTACTAAATGGTTCGTCAAATGCAGGAATAGGTTGGAGATGAGCCTTATGTATCTTCTGACTGGGTTTTCCTACTATTTGACAAGTATGACAAGATCTGCAGTATTTACAAACATCACTTTTGATTTTTGGCCAATAAAAGTTATGAGCTTGTGATAAATTTTATTAATTCCTAAATGACCAGCCAGAGGAGTTTCATTGACCAGACTAAGTATTTCCTGTCTGTAAGATTTTGGAACTACAATCTGATAGTTCACTGACCACTCGCCACCAGCAGGTACCTCGGGAGGTCTCCATTTTCTCACAAGAATTCCATTTTTAATGAAATAACAGACAGGTACTTCACTGGCTTCAGTTTCACTAATTACCCTCTGAAGCAAACAGGAGATTTCAGGATCTTTTTCCTGCTCGACGACAAGTGATTGTCGTTTGTCACCCTGATTAGAAAAAGAGAATGAGTATTTAATAGAGAATCACTGTGATCAGTACCTTTTGATTGATCCAAATTAGGAGTGAATGTTACCTCATCAAAAGCCTGACCAATACATGTGTCAGCTAACGGAATATTTTCCTTATCAAAATCATTCTCAGGAACTTTCTTTGCCATAGCTCTAGTAACTGCACAACTCAAACGTACTATTACTGGATCTGACTCAGATGACGAACCATGCTGTGTGAAGTCATTTCCACGCTTCTGGGTTATACAGTATAAAGATGCCTCAAAACCGCTTACTGTACTCCGTTTGTAATTGAAAAGACAGTTACGGGATTGATTGGTACACCAAAAAGTGTTCAAAAGTTGAAATCGGACTGCCTACTTGTCGAGTGTGAGCGACGAGGTCAAAAAGAAAACCTCAAGAAAATGAAAACTTTCTTCGATATTCCAGTGGCCTCGTTCGCCCACACAACACTCAATTCGTCCAAAGGAGTGATTCGCTGTCGTAACTTGGCTGGAGTCAGCGACACGGATATCATTAAAGGGATGAAAAACGAAGGTGTCAATGTACTCCGTAGAATACGTATTAAACGTAACACCAATCTGCAGGACACCAACACCATTATACTCACCTTCAACAAACCAACAGTTCCCAGAATGGTCAAAGTTGGCTTTCAGCAAGTGAAGGATGATGTATACATTCCAAACCCACTTCGATGTTATAAGTGTCAGAAATATGGTCATCATGAAGACCGATGCTCAAAAAGCCAAATATGTGGCCGATGCGGAGACCATTCTCACCAGGAATCTGAGTGTAAGCCACTCCGCATCGTGTCAACTTTGGAAAGGAGCACCACGCCAATTCCAAGGATTGTGATACTTGGAAACAGGAGAAGGAAATACAGAGGGTAAAATACACAGCCAACATTCCCTATCCAGAGGCCAGAAAGCTTTTACAGGCAAAAGCATCCCTTCCTACCACATCCTTCTCCACTGTAGTGAAGAACAATCCCAAAGCAACGAAGGACGCTCAAACACAGACAGATCCACCCGAGTCAACACCTCGTTCTAACACACACACACCCCACTACCAAGCACAAAAATCGCGGCATCTACCCAAACAACTTTTAATAATACCCCACCACCGAAATCACCAAGGAACAAAAACAGATCTCAAGGAAATAGACAATAAAAGGGGTCAGATGACCCCATCAAACTCTATAACAGGTTTGGGGACATTGAGAGCATGGATGCAGAAGATACTGTTCCATGTTCTCAAAGTAGCTCCAGACCTAACAAAAAAATCATCGCCGTACTTCCTCCGTAGAAATAACAATACAGATTCTCTCCGCGAAAAGTCTACCTAGCTCCAAAATCTCCTCCAAACTTATAATTAACAATACCATCATACAATGGAACTGTCGAGGATTTAAAGCCAATTACAATGATATTCTTCTGCTTTTAAAGAATATGATCCTGCAATACTGTGCCTTCAGGAAACTTTTTTAAAAGATACGGATAACATCACACTTAAAAACTACTCCCTGTTTAACACCTACCTTCAGAATGTTGACAGGGCCTCAGGAGGAGTTTCTATTGCTGTAAACAATACAGACCCTCATAGCGTCATCCCTTTAAACATAAATTTACAAGCCATTGCTGTAAGTGTCACTCTGCAGCGAGTGATTATCTTTTGTTCTATTTACATACCACCAAACTCCAACCTACTACCAAATGAATTAGACCCTCTTGTTCAAGAATTTTCCGCGCCTTTTGTTTTACTCGGTGATTTTAATGCCCATAACATTTTATGGTGATCGAACTACCTAAGCGACAGGGGCAAGAAGGTTGAAGATTTGATTACTAGTCACGATTTGTGTCTATATAACACCAAATCGCTGACGTACTTACACCCAGGAATGGGTACATACACGTGTATCGACTTGTCAATTTGTTCCCCTTCACTACTTTTGGATTATAATAGGAAGGTCGCTGATGACCTTCACAGCAGTGATCACTTTCCAATCTCTCTTAAGAACACCAACGTTACAATTGATGACACAATTCCAATTTGAAACACTTTGTACAGCTAGCCTTAACAGGAATACCATCCTAAACATCAATGACCCTATTCGACAATTTGCATCCGTCTTAATTAAAATTGCAGAAGAATCCATTCCTAAGTCCTCACCGAACTGTAAAAGAACCCAAACACCGTGGATCACTAAAAAATGTAAAGAAGCCATTAGACAATGCTGAGAAGCACTGAAAAAATTTAATAATCGTCCAACGCCCGAAAATTTAACTCAGTACCGTATTGTTCGGGCCAAAGCTCGCCGCACGATTAAAGAAAGTAAAAGAGCATCATGGAAAAAATATCTTTCAACTTTAAATTCTCGTTCCTCTATAAAGAAGGTTTGGGACACGATCCGTAAAATAAATCGAAATGGAAAATACACTTCTCTCCGACATCTGAAACTAAATAACAACAATTTCAATATCAAACATATCAAATATATACTGTCCCTAAATTTTAATTACCTTTCATCTGTTTTCATTATCATGCACCATTTAAACTTCCGTTGATCGGGAAGCTTTATTTATTTACCACCGGTACCATTTTATCGTTTTACGTTCAACTGTTTGGTTTCGTATCGCTGGTCGATACGAAACCTTTTACCACTTTTAAATGATGAAAGATATAACCTTTTGTATGGCGCTAAATAGCCTAACAGTGCTCGTGCGCCGTAAAAATTCAATCAATCAATAAATCAATCAGTCAATCAATCAATCAATCAATCAATCAATCATTCAATCCTTCATCGCATTCTCCTATTAAGACTTCTGGTTTATAAGCAACATGATCACCTAGCATTACTGCCTTCATTGTGATAATTTCCTAGTTCAAGCTAGGGTTATTTTTTATTGCAACATTTTCGCCAATATTGAATTTTCGATTTCCAAAAGGATTGGTTGTCAAGTCACTGAGTAGATTCTTTCAAAGATATAACCTTTTGTATGGCGTTAATTGCCTCACAGTGCTGGTGCGCCATAAAAATTCAACCAACCAACCAACCAACCAACCAACCAAGAACTTTTATGAGCACTGGTATTTTCCAGGGAATATAAATTATTAAATCCAAGATATAGAAGAATTTTAAATCAACTGGCATCAACAATAAAAACACCTTGAGCTCCAAAGTAGTAAATTACGACTGAATTAAAATCACTGAGATATGATTAGTAAACACAACTGAAAACGCAATTTTCAGACCCGCGTGATGGGTCACGTGGTCACCCAGCGTGAACAGCGCAGTAAAATAATATGGCAATTAGCACGTAGGCTATTTACAGATTCGATTGTACTGAACGAATCTTACTATAAGATTCATTGATATAAAAAGGTTGTTTACAACAGAGCTGACGCAAGCCAAGAAAGACCTTGATTGCGACCAATGATTTTCACTCTGTGTTTACCAATTCTGAACCAAGGTCAGGAACTAGGTCACCTAAAAATACAATGTAGCCACACTATTATTTACTAGAATTGAACTGAAATTTTCTAGAAAAATATCAAATCCAGTGAATAAAGTTATTCCAATAACATGTAATGAAATAAAAATAAAATAAAAGAGAATTTGAAACTAACACACAAGTTATTAATTACATATACGTAATAATTATTGGCTGTTCAGTATAATATTTTCCCTTGTATTGTTGTATTGTGTATTCAAAATTATGTTCTACAATAACGTCGGTTCTGAGCTTGAGTACTTCAATTACAGATCAGGTGCGACATGATACTGTGATTTAATTATTTGATTCCATCTTCTGTCAAAACGATTATTTTCCAGCAAAAAAAAGCATATCTATATTTCCGGGACCGCAATAATCATATTGTAAACATCGTTTGACTTTGTCATTCACTAAATCCGCTCAACCTCTTACCCCAGGTTTGGTGATTCTCAACACTAGCTATACGAACAATGTACACATTGTAAAACTTTGTTCCACCTTTACTCCTATTTTGTATATTTAATTTAATTGTTTGTCTGCTAGTTTTCATTTTTTATTTCATTACATGTTATTGTAATGTAACATTGTTTTCTGGACTTGACTGTGTCCAAAACTGAGTTCATTTCTGCTTGACCTGATTGACTTTTTTATTTTTTTATTTCAGCTATGTAAACAACTAATGATAGCTTCATCATTCTCTATGTGTATGAGCTTATTTTCAGGATTATTATTCAGGTAAACAAGAAGGCGTAAATATGTGGTTCAGGGTCAAGGTTTTGGAGATTCCTAAGTGAATTTTGTAGGCTATTGTGTTGTAATAAACAAGGTTCATTAGATCATTCTGGAAGGTTATTTTCCGTTAGGTACTAGTTGTTTTTGGAAAATGTTCATTGTGACCTGAGGTCAAGCAGAGAACTATATTATCTTGTGACTGTAAGGATTTTACCAGTCGTGCTTAAAGTTTAAGCACTTTAAGTTGTATTATGTTTTGATCAGTGTGGGCTGAATTTTACTTTCTTCAAATTATTGAATTCAAGTGATTATTTTCTCTGGAAATACAAAAGTGCTCGAACTAAATTCTTGGAGAAAGACATTCATTGGAATTTATACTGAATTCAAACCTGGAATAATATTTCTGTCATTCAACAAGAGACTGTTGACACATCAGCACTTTGTAGGCTATAACAGACACGTCATCGCCTTCAGTTTTGGATCTCTTCGGGACTTGAGTTCAGTTTCATTCAGGACTTTTTATTACTTCGACTTGTGTCTTTAATTCTTGGATTATTTTTGGATTTAATTCGCAATACCGTAGGTTCTTGTTTTCTTACATTTTACTCTGTATTGTAGGGAAATAAATTATTTGTTAAATTTTACAAAGCTTGTTGTCTTCACTCTTTTCTGTCACTTATTTTAAGAGCATAGACTAGTAACACTCCTCTCCTCTATTTTCTACTCTTACGCAACTGAAACATTTTATAAAGTTTTCACATTCTCCGACTAAGCTCACAACAGATGCATTGTCAAAAATATGTACTAGTTGGCAGAGGTAAGATGTTTGATTATTGCCAATTTTCTTATCTCCGTTGTAAAGCCCTCGTTGTGAAGTAGCTTCCAGTATCTAAAAATGGTTGCGTGTAAGTCTTTAATAGCTTTAAATGGTTGGCTGACAATCAGCCATCAGACTCTTCATTATCCTATTATAAAATTACATTTTTTTAATATCTCAAACACTTATATGTTTCTTGCTAATTCGCAATCGTTTATATCACTTAACCGAGCTTTCCTTTTTCCAAAGTGAAGGGCTAAACGTATACTTTCTTTTCATTTTCCACCAAAGAAATTCAGATTTCACAAATTTTGCCCATGTTCCCACCATACTCTAGTGGGCAACGAAATATGTTTGTAGTAGACTTATCTAGACAGATCACTACTTGAAATATTGAAGGCATTCGGATAAGTAGATGTTGTTGTTTGCGGACTGATCACCGCTTTTCAGCACACGAGAGACTATACGTGGAAACGATCTATCCTTGTGAGGAAGAATTATTTGAACGTTGCTCTTACCATACTGAGGAAAACAACTGGAATCTACAGAAAGCTATCACCGAGGCAATAAACTTATTGTAATAGCTTTTCCTTAGTGGATAAGATTTTCAGTAAAGTGTAACGTATGAACTATAGTTTGTTCTAAATGAAAACGGTGCTGACATTACACTAACCTGCTCACTCCCACAGCCCTATTGAAATCTTGTATCGCAAGAAAGACAGCAAAACAGGTTATTAAATTTACTCAAATCCTCATGGTAATATGAACATGTTTAATGACAGATCGATGGCATGTAAAATATAATCAAAATAGCACCAATCCAGGCAGAAGCTAAAGTGAGCTAATACATAACTATAGCCTAATATTTGTATTCATAAATTTAAATCATTTATGTGACTTCCTCACGTCATCAAAACGTAATAATGGACAACATCAAATTTCTCAAATCTATTATACCTTCTGCTCTTGGAGTTCCTCAAACAAATCTTGGTGAAGTCCCCTTTTCTTCAAACAATCCTCAAGTTCTCTATCTTTTTCCATTATGAAATAAACTTATTTCTTGCAGTCAATATTGTAAATAACTACTTTCAATATTATGTGTCGTATTGTCAATTTATTTGTAAATATTATGTATATTTATATCGTGTTTAATTTTTGCTTGCATTTGATTGTAGTCCCTAGCTGAATTTTTGTCTTTGATTCTAAGGAGAAATCAAGATCTTGAATTTAAGTTTAAGACCTGTTTTTCCCATAGAAAATGTTATTGTGCCCTAGGTCAAGTGGAATTAGTATATATAGAACATGGTAAACACTACTTTGGGATTCTAAAAACTCATTTTTTTACTTGCGATAGGACATTAATGATCATTTGGGATTCAATTCTCAATAATGTAATTATTGGGGGGGGGGGTATATTCACTTGGTATTCTAGGAAAATGAAATATTTGTTTAACTTTACGCAATTTCTTGGTTTGTCTTCTTTCTCTTACTTAGTTTAAGACCTAAATAGTAACAGTAAATAATAAAATACCCAACTTTCTTCCTATAATTATCATACCCTCAAGAACACAGATGTTATCTCCCCTGTTACGACAAATTGTTCCCATCCAACCCTGATCATCTGATCCTAGGTACCACACTGTACTGTATGTTTTCAGTATAATTCTTTATCATATTGTAATCATATTAAAAATGTCACAGCATCTATCTCTGTCTGTGTTACATTGATACTTGACTCCTGGTCCAAATTATAAAGTGTTAGTCAATACATCTGGCAGTCAGCACATACGTTTTATTTGGGCAAACTGTAAGTTATGGTACTTGATACAATATCAGTTGTGATACGCGTATACCGGCAACTCTCAACCCATCACGTCTCTTCTGGACCATCATATTTGCATCAATTGATGGATGAATGGATGGCTAGACAGATGGATGAACACATTATCAGATTATTGTATTGATAGTTGCGCTGTTGTTGCTATATAAAAAAAAATTGAGTTCTCATCTATGCCATAAACCGGAAATGTTGCACTGTAACTATATTGTCAACTCTGTATCCACCACCATGCTTCTCATTTAAATAGCAAATAATACAAGCTAATCTAGATGATGAGACCGTTGTTTCAATCTGATACTTCATTTTGTCTGGCAGACAAGTGGACACATTTCATTATATCGATCGAATAACAGATGTACAGTATAATTCAGCCCCTGGTCTGATTGCTTATTTAATGGTTTGTATACATTTTATAATTTCATATACTCACTCCATTTACTAAATTCACATATAAACAAACAGATATATATGAAAAGAAACGGTTTTTCAGGACAGGTGTGGAGTGAACAATAACTTCAACATCTCATCCCTTTGTAAAGAAAATCTCTAAACTCCATCTGTCCGTTTCGCAAGAATCAGAGCGAGGCTTGCGGAAGTCAAATCAGAGTAAACCGAGTTCTCGGATTAGCAGACCGAGATCTTGGACTAGTAAACTGAGATCTCTCCTTAAACAAAAAAAGTGAAATGTTTTCTTTAAGGAGCTCTATACCATACTACCGACACAAGGTAAATTTTGATGTCATTTATTTCAAAGTTTATGTAAGAAACTGACATATTTTTTGTTCGCTGATGCTTTGATTTAATTATCATTTATCTTTTCAAAACTTTCAATGATACTGGCTCACAGACGCAGCTGATACCGTTGGAGAGTGCAGTGGCTGAATATGGATCGTATATGATCAAACGAGCATTCATGAGATAGGCAAATATCACATCACTGACACCCAAAACTGTTCTTTTGTAATCATATTTTCATGTTCGTGTATATTGAACAGGGCTATGAAAATGTACTTTATGGAAGCCTAATTATTTCATTCCGACACAATCAGTTTTTATAAAGATTATAACTCTTGCTTTGTCTTTTTGAAGTTTATTCTTTAAGGCAATCTTTGAGATTTTCCCACTAAATCATATTTAATAAAACGCCTTTAAATATCATGTCAAAAGAAAATAAATTAATGCGTAGAAAACTCAGTTATTTCATATTATTACCTTGTATTACTAGAATTAAATGCATTCTATCTACCTATCAATACATTTAGTTGCGTCAGTTTTGAGGATTGCTGTAATCACGTGTGGCACGATTCTTTGAACAAAGAAATATGTCAAAACCAGCTGCAAACCATATAAAATGCTGACAGCCACGTTGTACTGCTCTGTGTTTTGCATTAAGGATAGATACAATTTTCAGCTTCATCCACACAAAGAAAAATTATACCAAAACAATTAACTAGAACCCAAGCACTATATCCTTTACTGGTTATAAGACTACGTGCATAGTACAAAGTCTCGTGATCCTACTTTTCGTTCGGTCTCTCCCGCTGATACGGACTGGCTGTATCAGACATTTTGCTGCTTGATTTTGGCCATTGGTCATTTAAGAAAGTATTGAAACCACTATTACTGACTCAACCTATTAATGGTTGATATTTAAAATTGGTTTTAAGTAGTTTGGGATTAGAGCTTTTGCTGATGTGCATTTTCTCCCTGCGATAATAACTCACTCTATCCATCGCTACTCAGGTAGTATGAAAATGAGACAATGAGACCGTATAACCTGACTAGGGTCGAAGCCTTTTACCTCCCATGACTTCTCACTTGCTGCACACACCCAAGGTGAATTATTTCTCAAGATAATTCTATACATCTAAAAGAATAAAGGATATTTCTAAAAGACAAATATATAAAATACAGTATTTTATTTCATCTACTTTGTATATAAGCACATAAATAGGGCTAGATACTGGTAGTTTAAAAAAGACATATTCGGAAATGATGTTCTGATGTTTCCTTGTGTATTTCTTCAAAAACTGAACTTCAAACTATTTTGCTTAACATTCACATGATTGTCAAAGACAGCTTCATCACGTATCACAAATTTTATGTTACTCCCTCTATCCATTATCACGATTTCTGTCGTTCATGTTGTTTGTTTTTATTCCTGGCAAATTGAAATGAATTTTCCGTTGGCCTTTTCGTTTATTTAGTCATTGTGATGATGATTTATAACAGTTCGCTCCTACCACTCATCTTCACGTGCACTCACAGAGTGCTTATATCTAAGCAAAACCTCTGCAAAACCTGAAAACTTTAGCATTACTAAACGGGGCATGCATTACAATCCGAAAAGTATTTATGTCCATTTCATTTTGTAAGTAAAACTACAGGGTTTTTATTAGCGTTTATCTGGCCAAAAACGTTGCTTCCTTGGTACATGCATTTGATGCACCTCTTTTAACTGTGATTTAATATTCCTCATTATTTCCATTACCAACGTTCAAGCAGAATAATAACTTTGAAATTACTCTTAACATTTGCAACAAAAAGGACAGAGGTAGAGTTAGTTAATTTCATTCTTTTATTAATTTCCATAGAAGTTAACTCCAGAAAAGGTCGCACTCAGATAATAGGTGGATGGTTTCACTGTGAGTCGCATGATTCAACGCGATAAAATGTGTTAATCATAGCTCAATATAGTATCAGCTTCATAGGAATATTAACTTTAAAATTAGTATTAATATTTCAAACAGAAGTAACAGACAGTAGAGGTAGTTATTTTCAATAATAGAAACTGAAAATTAAAATAGCAGTATGGTGAATGAAATTCTAAACAGGCCTACAAGATTTATAATAAGTACAAAGGTATCGAATATTCGAAATGAGTTCCAGTGGTATTCCGAATGACGTCCAAGCAATCTATTGCGTTGATGTGCCAATAGTTTGAACTAATTTGATATGCTAACAGTTTTAATGTGTCACAATAATATAATCCAAAATGTCTTTAAATGAATTCACAGTAATTCAATAATAGTTACTTCAACCTGAAGTTTTCGACTAATATACAATTCCAATGAATAATTGAAATAAATAAATTAAATTCTCTCAACTAAACAAAACCAATCGACTCCACTAAGACCGGTGTTTAAGAAAGGAATAACTAATTCTCAAGTAAACATCCCTTATAATAAAACTATGACGCTATTTCAGAACCAGAACGAGGGTCGAATAAACATTTCTAAATAATTCTGTCAACAAGGTCAAGTCTTTTCGCAGCTAACCAACGAGACATTAGGTCACCTGGTTTTCCTAGGGTAAAACACATGACCTGAACTTAAATTCCATCAAATTCGTTAGACATATTTCTTATACACCTTCCAAGCTCAAAAGGACATAATAACATTACTCAAACGAAATATCCTCGTCTCAAAGGACAAGAACGTCAATGTACAAAATGGACAAAAATATCTTTTAAATATGTTGTCTACTAAATGACCCTGATAATCTACAATAGTGGATAAAAAAGAAACACATAACATAAATACACATAACATAATATCTCTAGAAGAGAAATCCTGAAAAGTTGACACACCTAGTACATATGCATGGTTTCACTGTAAGTCGCATGATTCACTGCGAAATTGTGTAAATCAAATCTGAAAATATACTAACAGATAGATCAATATGCTATCAGTGTTGACTTGGGTTTGAACAATACTATTCACTATGCATCCAAATATCTATGAGTGCACGATTATTGATTATTATATTAGACGGACACGAAAAACAATTATACACTAGATGGAAAAAATGAAGGCGCCATAATATTTGTTGTGGTCATTCCATCAGTAGGAATCACCTACTTAACCGCGATGGACTGATTCGGTCCTAGGTAGTTCAAAAAGAACGCCTCATATCTATCTGTGTGTGTGTGTGTGTGTGTGTGTGTGTGTGTGTGTGTATATATATATATATATATATATATATATATATATATATATATATATATATATATATATATATATATATAGTTACGAATGTGTAATTTATTTCCTTGTGTGTTAATTTTCAATTCTTGTCATTTTTATTTATGTTTCATTATTTTCACGGGATTTGATATTTTTGAAAAAGATATTCATTCTAATTAGAACGTAAAAGAGACGCGTAAGCACTATTTTTAGCTCACCTTGGTTCATAGATTTTGTAAACATCGAGTGACAACGATTGGCTATTACCAAGGACATGTTCGGCCCACGTGATTGCTACATTCTAAACAGCCTTTTTATTATTCATTTCTGGAGTTAGAATTTGATTTTTAGGCTATTCTGGCCTACGTGTAAAATGGCATTTTTGTACTGCGCTGTTCGATGATTAACTGACCACGTGACCCATCACGAGGGTCTGAAATGACATTTTAGTTGGGTTTAAATAGACATTTTCTAGTAGATTTAGTCATTCGTAGATAATACCTTGAGGCTGAAACGTATTCTTGTTGTTGCCATTTTGAATTGAATCTTTTTATTTAAAATACTTTATTCACCCTGAAAAATATTCTTCTTCATCAAAATTCTTGAACAAAGACATTTATTCGAAATTTATACTGGATTTCTAACTTGGAGCATTATAAGTTGTGATTCAACGAGGAACTGTTGACATTCGCACAAAGACTTCACCTGAAGTCATCATCCTCCGTCTTGGAACCTCGTCGAGATTCGAACCTGGATTCAATTAGAACTGTTTAGTGATAGGACTTATAATTTTCAAATCTGGGATTAATGTTTAGATTATATTCACAAACTGTAAGTCCTTTATCAGACCTTTACCGTGTTTTCTAGGGAAATAAATTATTCTATTTAAATATTCAAAGCTTGTTGGCTTCACTCTTTTCTTTGTTACTGAGTACGAGCCCTTGTCACGTAAGAAAGAAAATTGGGGGCTTGTTCGGGATATATGAATTTTGGATAAAATATTTCAGAAAATTGTTTATTGAAATTTAAATTCCCCTAGGTTTTAAATCCCAATTACTATTTTACATTTTGTATGAAATCTTTGGTGAAAACAACAGGCTTTCATCACAATGTCATTAAAAGTGGAGAAATTTCTTTCTGGTCCTACCCAGGAGCAGTTGGATAGTCTGAGAAAAGATGCGTTGCTTAAACTTGCGAGAAAATACGATCTTTCTTGGGCAAAATCTTCCTTAACGAAACAAGAAATTAAAAACATTTTGATTCAGTATTTGGTAGGGAAGAATGTTTTTGATAAAAGTGTTTTGGCTTCGGACAGTAAGTCTGTATCTGACTCTGACATTAAAGTAAAGGAATTAAAAATGAAATACAAGATGGAATTGGAGTTAAGGAAGCTACAGCTTCAGAAAGAGGAGGGAGAGAAACGAATACAGTTGCCATTAAAAGAGAAAAAATTGCAGTTGCAATTTGAGAAAGAGGAGAGAGAGAGACAGGAGAGGGAGAAAGATAAGCAAATGCAGTTACAATTAGAAGAGAAGGAGAGAGACAGGAGAGAAAGAAAGATAAACAAATGCAATTGGAGTTACAAAAACAACAAATGCAATTAGACGAGAGACAGAGAGACAGACAGACAGACAGACAAACATACAGACAGAGAGAGAGACAGAGAGACAGAGAGAGAGATGCATATAAAGAAGGATTAAAAGGAATTTCAAATTAAAATGAAAGAAATAGATCTGGCAAGTGAAAGGCAAATTTCTACTCCACATAAAAATTCAAGTTTTGACATTACAAAGAATATTAGCCTAGTACCCCCTTTTAGCAAAAAGGAAGCAGACAAATATTTTATTTATTTTGAAAAAGTTGCTGAAAATTTTAAATGGCCAAGGGAGCATTGGACTCAATTATTGCAATCTGTACTTTTGGCAAGGCCGAGATCTCTATGCATCCCTGTCAGTACAGCAAAGTTCTGACTATGATTTGGTTAAGGAATGCATCTTAAAGGGTTATGCGTTACTCTCTGAGGCTAATCGGCAAAAATTCAGGTACTATAGAACAGAAGTTACACAAATTTATGTCGAATTTGCAAGAGAAAAAGAGCAGTTATTTAAGGGATGGTGCTTAGCCGAAAACGTTGAACATGATCATGAAAGTCTCGAACAACTTGTATTACTTGAAGAGTTCAAGAACTGTGTTTCTAGTGATGTTAAGACTCATCTTGAAGAGTAGGAGGTCGAAACCTTGGAAAATGCTGCTCTTGCTGCTGACAAGTATTCCTTAACTCATAAAGTTTATGTTGTAGGCAAATCTTTCACTCAGAAGTCTACTGGTAAAAGAGTATTTCAGCATAATACGACTCCTTCGAAAACTCAGTCTGGCACAACTTTTAAAAATCAAGCTTCTGATAAACTTGATTCAAAATCCTTGTATCTTCCTACGAGTACCTATTGCAAGAGAAAACGACACCTTATTACTGATTGCTTCAAACTGAAATATAGGCATCCGAATCAAGATAGACCTATCCCAAATGATCTTATTTCTAAGAAGTCAAGGTCATGGTCATGTATTGAAAGCAATACATTTCTTGGGTCCAATAAACCCCACTCCGATTTTATTGTGGAGAATTATGAACCATTTATGTCGAAGGGTTCTATATCACTCATGGGTGATTTGGCCAATCCTATCCCTATTAACATTTTAAGGGATACAGGAGCTTCTCAGGGTCTTCTATTATCAGGTACTTTGCCTTTTTCTGAGAAGTATTGTTCTAATGAGAGTGTTCTCATTCAGGGAGTAGAGTGCGGCTTTGGTAATGTTCCTCTCCATTGTGTACATTTGTCATCAGACTTAGTTTCAGAACATGTGACAGTCGGTATAGGGTCTACTTTACCTGTTGAGGGCATTCATTTACTACTAGGCAACGACCTAGTTGGAGACAAGGTTGTGGTTAATCCATTTGTAACTGACAAGCCTTCTTTGGATCAGAAAGTTGATCCTATTGAAAATGAAATCCATGATTTATAACCAGGTTGTGCAGTTATTAGAGCTATGGCAAATAAGTCTCTTGAGAATGATTTTGATAAGGAAAGTATTCCTTTAGCTGACATATGTATTGGTCAGGCTTTTGATGAGGTCACTTTCACTCCTTGTTTGGATCAATCAAAAGGTATTGATCACAGTGATCCTCTTTTAACTACTCATTCTCTTTTTTCTAATCTGGGTGACAAACTACAATCACTTGTCGTCCAGCAGGAAAAAGATCCTGAAATCTCCTGTTTGTTTCAGAGGGTAATTAGTGAAACTGAAGCCAGTGAAGTACCTGTCTGTTATTTCATTAAAAATGGAATTCTTATGAGAAAATGGAGGCCTCCCGAGGTACCTGCTGGTGATGAATGGTCAGTGAACTATCAGGTTGTAGTTACAAAATCTTATAGACAGGAAATACTTAGTCTGGCACACGAAATTCCTCTGGCTGGTCATTTAGGGATTAATAAAAATTATCACAAGATCTTGACTCACTTTTATTGGCCAAAAATCAAAAGTGATGTTTGCAAATTCTATAGATCTTGTCATACTTGTCAAACGGTAGGAAAACCCAATCAGAAGGTACATAAGGCTCATCTCCAACCTATTCCTGCATTTGACGAACCATTTAGTAGAATAATGGTAGATTATGTTGGTCCCTTACCTAAGACCAAGTCAGGCAACCAATATTTGTTGACCATTATGTGTGCGTCAACATGATTCTCAGAGGCAATTCCTTTGGGGAATAATAAACCAAAACTATAGTAAAAGCTTTCATAGCTTTTTACTCAATTTGGCCTTCCCAAATCTGTCCAATCTGATCAAGGGTCAAATTTTCTGTCTGGAATTTTCCAGCAAGTTATGCACGAATTAGGCATTCAACAATTTAAATCGTCTGCCTATCACACTGAAAGCCATGAGGCTTTAGAAAGATTTCATCAGACTTTGAAAAATATTATCCGATCATATTGCTTTGATACGGGTAAAGATTGGGATGAAGGCATTCATTTACTTTTGTTTGCAGTTAGGGAGTCAGTTCAAGAATCTTTAGGATTCATTCCCTTTGAACTAGTTTTCGGACACACTGTGCGTGGACCATTGAAGTTGTTGAAAGAGAAACTTCTTTCTAATGAAGAAACAGAACTTAATCTTCTTGATCATGTTTCTGAATTTAAGTATAAGTTGTCAAAGGCTTGTGAGGTCGCAAGAGGAAATCTGCACTCTACTCAGTTAAAAATAAAATCAAGATATGATAAAAACTCAAGGATAGGAGTTTTCAACCTGGTGATAGAGTTATAGTTCTCTTGCCATTCCACAAAATCTCCTTCAGGCCAAGTATTATGGTCCATACACGGTTGAAAAGAAAGTTAGTGATTTAAATTATATCATAAATACTCCTGGGAGACGAAAACAAAAACAACTCTGCCACATTAACATGTGAAAGGAGTACATTGAAAGAGATAGCCAAGTAAATCATGCAATTAATTTTGTTGTACCTGTCCCACTCCTTGTGGATTTACGCATAGGAAATCAATCGGTTTCTACTGATCTTGGAGCAACAAATTTTCGGAATTCAAAAATTATGAAAAATCTGGACCAGAAAATTTTGCATTTGCAGCAACAAGAAATGAATGAACCTATACAGTTATTATTCGAATATGAGTACTTGTTTCCAGATGATCCTACGAGGACAAACAAAATTTTTCATGACGTTGAAATAGCAGATTCAAAACCTGTGAAACAACACCCATACTGGATGAACCCTCTCAAACAGGAATACTTGAAAAAGGAATTTCAGTATTTGCTGGAGAATGATTTTATAGAGCCCGGTAAGAGTGATTTTAGTTCACCATGTATACTTGTTCCGAAACCGGATAAAACTTTCTGTATGTGCACTGATTATAAGAAGGTGAACAGTGTGACAAAAACAGATTCATTTCCATTACCAAGAATCGATGACTGTATTGATAAAATTGGAAATGCCACGTACGTCACCAAATTTGACCTTCTGAAAGGATTTTGGCAAATTCCACTAACGGAAAGGCAAAGGAAATTTCGGCAATTGTGACTCCAGATGGACTCTATCAATATTAAGTAATCCGTTCGGGATGAAGGGTTCCCCAAGTACTTTTCAACGTTTGATTAATATGATTACCTCTGGTCTAGATAATTGTGATGCTTATATCGATGATGTCTTCATTTACAACGACACCACGAAAGAACATCTAGACACGATTGGAAAATTCCTTGACAGACTCACTAACGCAAATTTGACTATTAATTTATCTAAAAGTAAGTTCTGCCGTGCTTGTGTAACTTTGCTAGGACATACTGTGGGATATGGTCAAGTTAAACCAATAGATGCTATGGTCAAGACTATCTCTGAATTCCCTGTGCCTGTCAGTAAAAAGCAGCTGATGCGATTTTTGGGTTTGGCTGGATACTATCGGAAATTTTGTTCCAATTTTTCTAATATTGCTGAATCCCTGACAATCTTGTTGAGCAAGAAAAGCAAGTTTCTTTGGACTGGAAAATGTCAGGAGGCTTTTGATAAGGTAAAGGCGATACTTAAAGGTGCACCAGTTTTTACAGCTCCAGATTTCAGTCAACCATTTAAATTATCTGTGGATGCATGTGATGTTGGGGTTGGAGCAGTATTGATTCAAGATAATAAAAATGGTGTTGAACATCCAGTGTGCTATTTTTCTAAGAAATTAAATAGGTACCAAAGAAATTACTCAACAATTGAGAAGGAATGTTTGGCTTTAATATTGCCATTACAGCATTTTTAAGTTTACATTAGTTCAGCCCCTTCTCCGATTATTGTGTTTAGTGATCACAACCACCTTATTTTCATCGACAAGATGAAAAATAAAAATCAAAGATTATTACGGTGGAGTTTGTTTTTACAAGAATACAACCTTGACATCAGGCACATCAAAGGAAAAGACAATTTAATTGCAGATGCACTTTCCCGTGTACAGAAATATTATTTCATGTACACTTTGGATAATTCATAAGAGTTTTCTTATGTAATTTTCTTTACCTCATGTATAATTTACATATGGTAAAAAAGAAAGCTTTATTATATAAATCTTTCTTTTTTATGTATGGGGGATGTGTTACGTATATGTAATTTAATTGCTTGTGCGTTAAATTTAAATTCTTTTTCTTTTATTTTTGTTTCATTACATTTTATTGTAATGATTTTATTCACTGGATTTGATATTTTTTTCGGAAAATTCGGTGTTCTGTTTTGACCTAATTAGAACGTAAATAATATTGCTTCATTATATTTTTAGCTCACCTTGGTTCGGAAGTTCGTAAACACTGAACGAAAATGATTTGTCGTTATCAAGGTCATGTTCGGCCCACGCGTTGGCTATGTGTAAACAGTTTTATCTTTAAACTCATTTTCAGCATGAGAATTTGATTCTAAGATAGGACTTACTAGGCTACGTGCAATTTGGCAAATATTTTACTGCGCTGTTCAAATTACTGATCACGTAACCCCGTCACGTGAGCCATCATGAGTTCTAAAATCATGTGTTAAAACAGACATTGTTTGGTAGACCCATTCAGTCGTAATAAAATACCTTTGGGGTACAGAGGTATTCTGTGTTGTTGCCATTTTGAATTGAGTTTTTTTTATTTAAAATAATTTATTCACTCTAGAAAACCTACAAGTGCTCTTCTTCATCAAAATTCTTGGACAAGGCATTTATTGGAAATTTATTCTGGATTTTTAAATTTGAACATTATAAGTTGTGATTCATCGAGAAACTGTTGTTTTTTCGTACAAAGACTTCACCTGACGTCATCATCCTCCATCTTGGAACGTCGTCGGGTTTCAATTAGAACTGTTTAGTGATAGGACTTATATTTTTCAATTCTAGGATAAATATTTGGATTACATTCACAAACTGTAAGTGCTTTTTCCTATTTTTATATTGTTTTCTAGGGAAATAAATTATTCTGTTTAAATATACAAAGCTTGTTGGCTTTCACTCTTTTCTTTGTTATTGATTTCTAGCCCTTGTCACGTAACAACATATACATATTCTTGTCAAAAGATTCATTTAACGCCAAATCACACCTTCATTTTAACCTTTCATCATCAATGATTTCCGATATGTGAGAATAAAGCATCGAATAAGGCATATGACTTTAATGAATATGGGTATAATGCAGATATCGTTGGTATTTTATTCCAAGTTTACTCATCTCTTTTATTTTGTATCTTATGCAACTTTTGCATTTTACAGTTTTCAATTTTTTTTCGGACACAGTTTAAAATAGACGAAATAGACATCAGTTTGAATTAGTTGCAACATTAGTACAATGTTTGATGTTTGCCATGCACATTCTGCTGCCACTCTTTTAAGTCACAATTGTAATATAATCGTTAGAAAGTAGCTCTAAGTTGCTGAACGAGGATAGGCGTAAATCTTCAATAGTTGTGTGTGGGAGGATAACAGTAGTTAGTCTTCAATATCTGTATGTGGGCGGATGCCAATCATTGGTCTTCAAAAGCTGTGTGTGGGCGGATGACAATCGTTTGCCATTAAACTATTCACTTAGTCTGTCACGAAATTTCAGTTTTGTATCTTAGACACTTTATTCCAAATCCTAACATTTTATATTATACAATGAACTACCTGAACAGAAACAGAACTGCACCACTCTGCACTATGCTCGTTTCAATGAAAATATTGTATAGCACTTCTTTTATACCCTAGTACATATTAATCAATAATAAGATGTAAACGAACAGGACTTTTATTTACTAAACATTCAAGTACATATTTGGATAAATAGCCTTTCATAACAAAGCCATTTTAAGATAATGTCTTGAAAACTCTGTCTTAAGGAAGACAGGTACTGAAGTAATGTTTGATGTTTCCTCCGCTTTTCTTGTAAACATAAAGTGTGAACTACTTTGCTTAAAACAGATATGATTTTCAAAGAAAGCTTCAGCATGTAGGTCAACGTTTTTGTCCCGCCAATTACACAGGTATCACGTTCTGTTTAATTTTCGTGCTTATTTGATTTCTAGTGAATTGTACTGAATCGTCCCTCTGCCTTCGCTATTTTTGGTCACTATGACGAGAATCGATGACCGAAAGATCAAATCACCAGAGTATTTATTTCAGACATTTCCATCACTATGAATCGCTTAATTAAATGCAAGAGACTTATTCGGTCCTAGGTAGTTCAAGGAATAATTAAAATGAGACTTAATTTTTGTAGCTCACTTCCCATTTGACTGCTGAAGACAGGTATAAAATCTATGTTTTCAGTATGAGGTTCTTAAGCAGGAACTGATGCTAGACATACAAAATGTTGCAATATATGGTTGGAAGGTTACAATAAAGTCCATTCATAACAACACACTGAAGTCCATTCATAACAACACACTTAAGTCCATTCTTCTTTTTTTGGAGTCAATTCGATCTGTTAAAAAAATAATGACTATATTCCTTGTGTAAATAACATCTGTTTTAAAATCTTAAATTGTGGCAATTTCTTGGAGAACAATGCCTCACGAACTACATTCGCAGTGATCACGTTTTCCGAGCGTTATCTCTAAGTATCAGACAAACTTGTTCGATTTCTTATCTGTTATCTAACAGCGGTCACATCTTACGCCATATTGAGACCCTGATAAAGTAGATCATTGCCCGGACGATATACACATTTCCTCTAGACAGAAGCCGAGAGCAGAGGGGTGTCCATTATACATTACTAATCAGGTATACACAACTTTATTCATATCTTCTTAAGTCGGTCTTTAAATGAAATATATGCTGTAATCGTTGGACGTTGATAGGTAAAATTTGCAACTGAATATTGTTACAGGTTGCGATCAGTTCTGTCACGTACTAGATGCACGAGATGCTGTGTGTACAAAAGGTTAAAATAAATGTTAGCAATTCCTACTTAATAAAATAAAAAAAAACATTATTAAAATCTGATACGCTGCCGGTTATACATTTTTAATGCAATCAAATGCTCTAAGGATCCTATTTCTTCCTAACGTACAAAATTATCTCTGCGAGGATGCTCAAATTAACTTTTAATAGTTTTAATTATCTGCCAAGTTTTCTTCTGTGAATGTGTCGGATAATTCACTTTTAAATTCATGCAGTTCAAGGGTTCATTTAACACTAAATATGTTGACATATTCGAATACTTTGCAAGTTTTATCAATGTCAAAGTTAGAAAAAGTATCCTTATGAAGTAGTTAAAATTAGAGAATTGTCATTCACTTCAAGGCGTATAATGTATAACTTTTTACTCACACTGTACTCAGATTTTACGGATCAGTTTTGACATCCATTGAATAGTCAGCATAAATGATGGGTTAATTGTAAAGCCACATACATAAAGTACTAATCATGTTAACAGGGTTGTGCAAGCTTTTTTTTGCAAACGAAAGTTGCATCTATTGAAAAGCCATTAAAGTTGCTATTGGGAATAACGGTAATTTCCTATCGTCGGACTTAATTTTGTATTATTTTTGAAAATATGGTTTGATGTGCAACGTGTACATGTATACATTTATAGTTTAAGGAGTGGCGCATGCTAGCTAGCTGTGTAAAAAGAAAAAGAGTTATTCATGGTAGTTTATAATGTAAACTAGTTTATATATAATATCCCACGTTATGTAGAGAAACCTATGCCTAGATTAATTTTCACCAATATTTCCAGATATTAACGTCAAGGCTGGATCCATTATAGCTTAATTATGAGCAGAATTTGCCTTCCATTAGGTAATATTTATCCATTTGATAATATCTTTCGAGTCAAGAAGAATTTTGAGGATTCTTAAGAACGTTTGAAACTGTTTTGATAGAGGTATTTCATTTGGAACATTTATAACAGAAGGCGAATAATCATAATGGAGCAACATAAAGTTAATTAGATAAAGCACTTGATTTATTATATTGTAAAGCATAGGACAGTGATTTTATATATAAATATGTCAAGTTTTAGGACGTTGATTCCGGAATTGCATCCATCTACTTTGTATACATTTGTCAAATAATACTTTATGATGTTCTTTTTTGACCGTAAATGACATAATCAAAGCAACCGTTACAGTTGTCATTAAGAGATGCCAATGTTATACAGAGTTGCACATCTGTTAATCCGATTGTTATCCGTCACATAGATCAGTATCGTTACCTTTCCATTGTCTTGTGAGTCGTTATGATGGCCTTACATTACTGTTGCGTTCTATCAACATTACGTTGGATGCATGAACGTTGCTTTGTTATTAAAAATGTACCTGTTATACGTTCCGTTTCGGCTGCTCTGCACTAATAAAACTTAGTTTACTTATTTCTTTTTCTTGCAGGAAAAAGAGATGCACATATTTTATGCGCTGGGTAGGTTGTCTTATTTTATTCACACCTACAGTCAGCAATGATATTTACATCTAACACTAAAACAGTCCTACTGAGTTTATGAAGCGCACACTCCACCTATCGAATTGTCTCCTCCTTTCATGGAAGCGTACAACTGCTCGAGTGATGTAAATTTAGTAGTAAAAGTCCACCTGGGGGAAAACTGTATGGCTTGATATTCATGTCCATTCAGAATGATCAGTATTTACTCACTAAGCTGATCACTGGCAAGCATACACAGAAGACATGAAAGCGTAGAAAAATACAACGATAATTGCATACATCATGACAGTGATGGATTTGTTTCTTCAAAATATGAATGGGCACAGAGAGTAAACGCAAAGAGGGGAGAAGACAAACATGATAATTTCAAAGAAAGTTTTAAAGAAAGAAAGCCAGAAAAGATACGATTTCAAGCGGGCAGAAAGATCTGAAATAATAAATTTAGAAATGTTGCAGAAGAGGACGCTATTGAGCATTTTCAACTTAGACATAATAACATCTATTATAAAGGTTTTAACAGAATCCCAAATTTAAAATGAAGCAAAAACAGTGGTCGACGTTTTACTAAAGCTAATTGAAGCACATTTACTGCAAATAAATTGACATGAAGCAATGTAGAAAGAAAAGGGGTCAAATTATGAAAGAATCTACTCAGTGATTTGACAACCAATCCTTCTGCAAATCGAAAATTCAATATTGGCGAAAATGTTGCAATAAAAAATAGCCCTAACGTGACCAAGGAAATTATCACAATGAAGGCAGTAATACTAGGTGATCATGTTGCTTATAAACCAGAAGTCTTAATAGGAGAATGCACTGAAGGATTGATTGATTGATTGATTGAATTTTTACGGCGCACCAGCACTGTTAGGCTATTTAGCGCCATACAAAAGGTTATATCTTTCATCATTTAAAAGTGGTAAAAGGTTTCGTATCGACCAGCGATACGAAACCAAACAGTTGAAAGTAAAACGATAAAATGGTAACGGTGGTAAATAAATAAAGCTTCCCGATCAACGGGGAGTTTAAATGGTGTATGATAATGAAAACAGATGAAAGGTAATTAAAATTTAGGGACGGTATATATATATATATATATATATATATATATATATATATATATATATATATATATATATATATATATATATATATATATATATATATATATGTATATATATAGCACATAAAACTGCTCAAGGTGATGGCATAAAGTTATAGCTTATGATAAATATTTACTTCCTTCAGGAAGTCTATAATACAACTCACGCTCACTGTATCAAAGAGCTCCCTAATGTCATGCACATTGTAATACTGATTACGCGTAGGTTGGAGGTCGAAACACACCAACATAAAGTGCTTAACGGTGAATGGTTCATTGCAGGAAATGCACTCTGGTGGGTCTTCTCCTTTTAGTATGTGGGAGTGGGTTAAATAAGTATGACCAATTCGAATTCTTGCAATGACTACCTCCTCCCTACGGATGGCTCTGTAGGAAGATGTCCTTTCTCCTAGGGTTGGCTTGATAGCATGAAGTTTGTTATTCACGGCATCATGTATGTGTGTACTAAAGGAATATTTTAGGAGTAACACTAGCTATGTACTATAAACAGGATCAAAGTCTACTGGAAATAGAGAAATTTAAACATGCACGTCATACAAATTCGTAATAATAAAAGAATCAGAGGGGAACAAATAAAACTGCAACAATAGAACTCAAATGATAAACGTCGTACGGAGACAACAATTTAAGTAGTATTCCTATCGCTACCTGTCTATATAAACAATTTTATTTTTAAGATCTCTATGTCAAATAAATGTGTGCTGTAGTGTCTCTCTTTGTCTATTTGTGAACTCCGTATTAAACATTGCTGGATTTAATTTCTCCCCCGAGCCAGTTCAAGAAATGTTTGATCTGACACATCGATGACGAAATACAGAAAATGATCTACAATATTAGCATCTTCTTTCATCTAATTTATTAACACACACAGATTAAGTATTGATGTTCCTGCCTTGGCACATATTCACATATATTATAATATAATATTGTAATGGAAAATCTTGAAATTATCTTCAGAGTTTTTGCAGTACCACAATTATACCCTTTCTTCTGCAGTAAGTTTTTAATAGCACAATAGTTGGTGGCCTCCTGTTTTCAGACACATTAAGGGTGGGCAAAACCGAGTAAATAATATATGGGAAGTATGCTATTTCTAAAATGTCATTTTGTTTGATTCAAAATTTTACAAATTTTCTTATTTGGTCACCTTGAATTTCAATTCACTCTTAACGAGTTTGGTGTGCAGTGACAAATCACGTTTTGTGAAACTAAATCCGACCACCGATTGCCACGCATTACTATATCGAACCTACTTTTTGGAAACTAGCACACAAGCATACGTCAATCTACCGTGAGTCACATTCTAAACCGCTGTAAGTAATTTCATTCGTTTTCTCTTGAAATAGTTTGAGTTTCACTGTGCAATTAGGTCATTGCGGTAAGTCAATGTGATCGTTTACTACTTCGTGGAGAATAGGGCCTAATGTTGTAGCTGTATAATAAGATGTAAGTCAGCATCTCTTCCAAACGAATGATCTCTACTATCAAAGCAGTGATCTCGTCCAAGCTAATAAGTGTTTGATCCTGTCGACACATACAGCTATTAGTAATATGCTGGAAATCCGGCAATGTTTAATACCCCAAAACAGAGACGAACAAATATCGGTATTTTTCAACGATCTTTATAAAATCCGATGTGCAATATTACCTTAATTTGCTTGTTATGCTATTTGGTTGAGGATCGGGCAACAGGCACTGCCTTCTGGTACTCTTTCCATTTTCATGGTATCAAAGTCATACGCAAACTGTTCTTTGAGCAACGTATTATGACAAATGTTGTTGTTCTATTGATATCCAACGATTCCAGTTCGAAGATATCCCAGGATAAGTCGGTGAAATGTGCAAAATCAGGTATTGACACGGTTAGTATGAACATTGAAATTGTGACGTTGATTGATTCATATCGATATTTTTTCCGTTTGTAAAAGGAACATGAGCAATCATATTTCAATTACCAAGAAGAATATGTCTTCAAAGGGAAATTACTAATAATGCGAAATTCTATCTGACTTCATACATACATCTTTTTTCTTTTCTCTTGACATTTTAGGACTTGTTATTGCTACAAACATACGGATAATTCGTTGCCTCAATCAGACAGACGGCAGTGTGTCAGGTAGGACATAAACAAATCTTAAAAATAATATTAAACCTCTACCTCGTTTTACAAGGTTGCAATTATTATAAATTTGTAAATAAACATATGGCCGTCTTACGAGAGAGTACAAGATCTTTACTATATTATACATTTAATACCAAATTGTTTCTTATCATAGCTGTGCTTTCAATCATGTTTGTGCTGGGATTGTCGTATATAATATCCTCCAATTTTCAACGGGTGTTCATAAGGCTGTGTTAATTTGATTATCTCATGAATCAGACGTTCATCTTAAACGTTGCCTCATCCCCGGAATAGAATACTTTTAATCTAAGAGATGTCTCCAGGACGATATCGAACAAGAAAATCTTAACGCCATGATGAAGGAATATAATTTATAATTAATTGGATTGTAACCCATTATTCATAAATGATATTTTCATTTATCAAATGAATCGCATATAAATGCTTTAAGGGTTAAGCAAATATTACAATGCTAACAGGATGATAGACAAACTTGCCGCTATCTGTTATAAAACTCTGTTTTTTTACTAATAACAAGAGAATCGCTGGTGCTAATTCAATGCCATTACGCCACCAGGTAATAATTTATTGCTATCTAAGTTAAACAATATTCTATGTCTGTATTTGTAATATTTATTTATAATTAATCATTTCCGTGGCGTACTATCCTTGTATAATGCAAGCAATATATATTTTAGTATGTGTGATAACAACTTGAAAAGATAAGCAAACTACAAATCTATCTCTGTTTTCTAAACATTCTAAAGTATTTCTTCTTCAGATAGAACTCTTGTGTGTTTCTCGTGCAGGGGTCTGACGGAGTTGAAATATTGCAACGTGCTGGAACGATGTTCGCAAAATTTGGTAAAATGTCTATAAAACATCCTTGAGTATAATATATCATATTAGCTGAAAGTGTTGACGTAACGTACTCTGAAAGTATTAATAAATGGCGCTTAGGTAGTATATTGTGTTGGTAAGTTTATTTTCAATTTCTCAGTGATGTATCCCAAAATAAATTCCTGAGCAAATTAAAACTATGATGTGGTAAGGTGTGTATTGTTATCTTATAAGTTAAACAAGTTCACGTTCAGTGTGATAAGCGAAATTTTATTTTCTGTAGTCTCTTTCCTGCTGACAGTATTTTGGTTTATTTCAAACGGAATGACCAAAATGACTCAACTCACTAATTCATTCAAACATTATATATAAAGCAATGAATCGTAACCAACAAGTGTACATGTTCTCCTAATATTTTTTCAAGGGATGCTATGTAGAACAGTATTTAATCGGAAGCCATCCACGATACAACTCCGGCTGCGTGAAACCAAGTCTGGTAATGTGACCTTATTGATTCCAAACTTTTGTTATGATGATACATATTGCCTCTTCATAATTCATGTCAGCTAGCGTTCTGTACATATAACAAATTACATATATGTTTTGTTCCGCGTGGGTGGAAACAACGAGTTAGCAAGTACATTTAAAGTTCAAATGCTGTAGCTGTAGTTACTGTACCATAATTTATGTTTATCTTGACATGACTCCCTCAGTCTTTCTTGCTTTGTCTTTTTAAACTTTCAGTTCAAGATTACAACTGCAATGTAAGTGGGGTTTTTGTTTCTCTCTCACACATGTTTTGTGTCACTTTGCACAACAGCTTTATATGAACTCATTGTCAAACATTCTGTCCAGAATAGTTTTATGACACTATGATCTTAAACTAAGTAACAGAAAGAAGGTAAACCAACACGTTTTGCAAAATTTCACAAATAATTTATTCCCTAAGATATAAAATGAAATCTAAGAGGTACCTACAGTAGGAGAACTAAATCCAAAATAATCGTAAAATTGTATCACAGGTCCAAACTAATAGAGTTTTCCGAATATATCCCGATTCCAAAATGTGACAATGCACCAATATCCTTGAATTTGCTGAAATGCCAACAGTCTTGATTAATGGAAATTGCATTGTCCAGAACGTCATTGAATGAATTCACAATACTTCCAAGATTTTGCTTTATGCCAGACCGTCATAAGAACACTTTGTAACTCCAATGAATGATCTAAACAAATGATTCCTCTCAAATTATATATAAGCAAAATATTAAATACATCTGAAGACTGATTTTAAGACAACAACATAGGAAATAGGAATCACAATAAGTATTCAATTCTCTCGTTTTATATATCTCCAACCCTATCCACGTGACTTAATTCACAATACATGACCTGTAACCAAAAATAACCCACCTGGTATATGTTGCAATCCTCAATCATCCTACCGGAAAATTATTCCAAACTTGTCAACACGTTCATTATCAGGGTTGAATTTAAAGCTAGCAAACACATATTTATAGAACATCGTTATCGAGATGCGGGATTAAAGGATACTTTATTAGTATAACGAAGCGCCACTTTATTTCTTCTAAGACTTCGTTGGGCGCTGCAGAGAGGCTTCAGAAGGGTACGTTATAATTAAAGATAAAGGTTTGGGCCTCATTGTGCATCAAATCTAGCAAATACTTGTACGATTTAAACGCAAATCCACACACGTGAACAATAGCGAAGGTTAGGTCTCATCGAAAAACTGTATAATTGGAGAAATTGAATATTTCTTGTCATGGATCTCTAACTTTTTAAATAGTACTAATTGTTCATCCTGTCATGGCTACAGTAATGAAAATAAAGAAACTTTGTTATAATCTCCAGCGTAAGAAGACGGTAATAAAATTGTAACTGTCAAAGGAAGTATTCATCGATTTTATGTTGTTACGGAACAATCTTTTCCAGTTTGGAGTACATCATATTGTTAGGTAAGTAATATTCTTTTTCTCTCTTCGCACACTGAAATGTTTTGAACCAAACCTCACCCCCTGCGGGTAAAGGGTTTTAGAATGGGCCCGCCGTGCCTCGCTACGTGTCGTAAAAGGCGACTAAGTAGAGGCAACCCGTTTGCCGTGCGTTGCGACCCTTGTCAGGGGAGGAAAGGATCCTGGTAGTTGAGCAGAGGCTTTCCAATGCAACACACTACTTTGGCCTCTACTTCACCTAGATGGGACCGGTCTTGACAAATCGGCTGGCCACGCCGAGCCCTATGAGGTCTTTATTTACTCGCTTGCTTTCTTTATCTTTGTCCTTGTATCTCTCTTGATACCACCGTTGCCCATACATTCTATCCCTTTAACTTTCCCTTTCCTAAGTCTTAATAGACTTCCTAGAAGGCGGTGGCTTAACGGGTCAATCGGGAGGTAATTTACCGACTGAGTATAACACCCGTGTATCCCTGACACTTGAAAAGTGTCCCCTTGTTGGGCTCCATGGTGGGCGGGGAGCACGAGTGCTGAAGTCCAAAAAA